>JACXSJ010001223.1:0-107229 GCA_014851325.1 Pentalonia nigronervosa | reverse complement strand
AGTTAAAAACTTAATAGTCAATAGATCGAAATACTGAAATCGTAAACTACAAAATACGCGGGAATTATTTAACTTTTATCAATAGTAATATAATAATAATAATTTATATTACAACATTTCAATTACAATTGTTGGTAGTACTTTTTCGATTTTCGATTTTCGGGTCCTTATCATTTTTCGGACAACTGCCAGTCACCGTATTATTCTGTGGTCTATTTAGGTATTTCTTTAAATCTATGATTACAGCAAGAAAGTTATTTAGTTATCACAATTCGCCAATTCGGGAATTGTGATATTGTGATAAGCGGTAGTTCAGAAACGTCAAGTTAATTAAACAATATCATTAATATTTTATATCTATCTAATATTCTAATATCTTTGCGTAAGCATTATGCATATTGCGTATTGCGAAATGCAAAATGCAATTTCCAATATTAATTTTATGAGTAACATTATAAGGCTATATAGGGACTCTGAACATCAAAAGTACATATTTTAATAAAAATGTAAAGTTTGTTGTTGCTACTTATTTTTACCGAAATTCTCCAAAAGGTGATGTAATGCACTCGTTGACAATTTATGTGCGCCGAATATGGTCTTCGGGGACAGACATCCATGTAAGCTAACTAGGTAATGCAAATGATTGGAAAGTGGAAACTGACAATGTACCTAACTTATTATTGTTGAAAGTGAAATAACAATAGTAACAATATGAATGCAGGTATTAGTGGTAAGCCAACATTTCAAGGCTGTCGGTGGAAACAACTGCATACTTGAAACACTGTCATGGCAAGCACCCAAGCCTTGACCGTCAGAAATATGGCTCGCCACCGATATTTAGTTTACTTAATCATATGGCTGTGCATTCTTTTTCCAGGTGCATTTTAACAGTCTGCATGTAGTTGATTTTGCATTTTAGATTAAAACTGTGTTAATTTTTTCAGTGTTATATATCAAGATTTCCGATCGCCCTGTACCTGATAATAAGACTGTGAACACATCCGAACACTCTGCACACAAGTATAAAAGAACAGTGTCCAGAATCGATTACAATAAACTTACTAAAGTATGTAATCCTCTCCACATGATCAAACTTGGTGATGAAGGAGATATTGGTATTTATATACAACCAAACAATAGTTATTATACAGGACCTGATTTTACTATAATGCTATCTATTTTTATAGGCTTGCTAAACAACAGTCTTGCAATTCAAGGAGTAATAATACTGACTAGGCATGGAGATCGTGGGCCAATGAATCATGTTCGGAACATGGCTGATATAGACTGCAGCATGGAACCTGATCAAGAGTATAATGGTTATATAACATTTTTACAAAACATATTCTTCAACATGTCATTACAGTTTTTAGGTCCTTTTCATGGGTACCCATTATATCCACCACAAAACAATTGTTCCATAAGTCAACTCACACCAATTGGTATATCCCAAATGCTGAAGCTAGGACGAACCTTGCGTTCTGTATACCATCCTTTACTTAATGTTTCTAATTCTGATGACATAATAATATATAGCACTAAGTACAGACGTACATTCCAAAGTGCACTGGCTTTCATGTATGCAATTCTGTCACCAGATGTATTGTCAAAAGTCACCTTCAAGGAGAGTGATAGTTACAGTTATTGTTTTGATCATTGTGCCTGTTTTAATGTTAATAGCTTGCAAATGAAAATAAAACAGTCATCTGCAAGACGGTTAAAGGGCAGAAGAGTAATAGAAAAAATGCTCAAACAAATACATAATATAGTGCATCTGATGTCGAGCAGTGTACGGGTAGACCCTTACTTACTAAGGGATTCTATTATGACATATGTATGTCATGGAGCGCCACTGCCTTGCTATCAGAATGATTGTGTAACATATGACAACGTAGAGCAGCTTTTCAACTACATTGAATGGGACTTGGAACGTTATGCTAAACATGGGCTATTGCGAAAATATGGACTACTAAAGTCATATGGTTTTGCGCTAAATGTTGCCATGAACTTATTGAAAATGGTATCTGAAAGTAAACCTCGTCTGGTCCTATACTCGGGTCATGATTTGACTACTCAATATCTTTTAGCCGCCTTTGGAGTTCTCAACACCCAAACCATGTCACCGCACTATGCTTCTCGCCTAGTATTTGAGGTTTACCGTAACAACACGGTTGACACCACATACCCAGGCAGGGATTTTTACTTTAGAGTAATTTTCAACGGCAAAGATGTGACCCGATCAGTGGCTTTTTGTAATACTCGTACTGGCAGCTGGACAGACTCGTCAATATACCTATGCCCAATAGAGTCTGCTATAAGATTCATACATGATGATTATTTTACCATTTTCAACGCTTCCAACTACAAAGAAGCGTGTGGCACCCATTATTGACTCAAACCACATTATATTATATCCTTTTTTCCAAAGAGTCATTAAGCTGAATTCATGTAAAATATTGTGATATAAAATTGATTTTTAAGCCTTTTTATTGTTTTCCCCTTGTTGATGTAAAAGGATAAATATCACTTATATTATTTTCTATCATACTATGCCACTATAATATGATTTTTAAAAATGTCACTACATTTGCTTTTATATAAAGCTGAGTACCTATATAAAAAAAAATATTAAATTAAAATAAATTATCAAGATATAATTATATGTAGGTAATAATTATATAGTATATTGTTGTTATAATTACAGCAATAAATGACTAAAATTGTTTATAACATAATTCAATCTAGCTCATTACAATATTATGTTAGTATTATTATAATTTCTAATTGCGCATTGTCTTTCCAAATATTTCTTTCCTTTATTGATCTTTTTTTCACACTTATATTAGTTATAAGACAATATATAGTTTTATTGGGATGTTTATCGTAAAAATATTTGTATTTTAGGTTATTTATTTAATTGATAAGTATTACTGATAAAAATATATATTATTTAAATAATATTGTATAGAAAGCAAATTAGTGGGTAATTTATTATATTATACAGTCATTTGTGAACTGAACAAATGAATATTAAAAGGCAAAATAAAAAAATAAAATATAATGTTTAAAAATATCATCACATTTTACACTTTATAGTATGCCTCATAGTTAATACCATTATATTAGATTAATAAATAATATTATAGTTATTTAAAACTAGCAGATATACTTTTTTTTTTATATTCGATATGTTTCCATAATTTTTTTCTAATAATAACTGCCTAATATACAATTTCGTAAGAAATAAAATAATTAGTCGTTACCGTTATATCGTATATATTAATGTATAATACAGTAATCATTTCTTTTAAGTTTTAGACCTTTATAAAACTGCAGTTTATCTTTGTCATTTTTTTTTGTTTACAACACTTAATATTATGTAAATATTGATTGACCAATAATTAACAACATCGTGTAGTTATAGAAAATCCATTTTATTGTTTAAATAAACATAACCATTGGACGATGAAAGAGATTCTTGAAGATAAGTAGATCCTAATGGTTGTAATATTCCAAATACATAATTAGTTTTCATTAATTCGATAAATTTATATTCATCGTTAACTACACATTCGTTTTTGTCTATAATACCAACATTTAAAATATTATTATGTATATAATGTTTTTCACGGATCGTAATATGTTTATCAAAACACACATCCATGATGTATCAAAAGTAATAATAAACATAAATAAGGTATTATTTTCTATTATTGAAATTTTCACTCAATGTTGATATTATCATTTTTAATACGCCATAAAATTGAAGAAAATATTTTGACACTTTTTATGTTAATTGTAGGCCTTCGGTTTTGTAAATCTTCGGTTTTTTTAAAATTCATTTAAATATTGATAAAATTTTTTGTAGGGGTCAAAAAGTTTGAAAATGTAATATAAGGTTTCTCGTAAGTAATTAATAGCGTAACCAAAATATCTAAAAAATATATTAACATGATTTCTTTTTTAGACATTTTAAGTTTAAATTGGAACCAAATTAGGTATTTAAATGAAAAATAACGATGTTAATTATTACTTATTTTGTTGTAATTCAAAAATATTTTTCATGGGTGCTTGAAACTGTTAAAAGTATATTATTATATTTTATATACTCAATGTTTTCTCCAAAAATGAATTCAACCTACTGTATTATTAATAGTTAAATTAACTAAATCATAAAATACACTTAGTTTTGTAGGCTGACAGACCATCTTTGCTCAGAATCGTTTTTCGTATACAATGATTTTATATAATTGAATATAAATTTAACATAACTATTACAGGAATTCCATTCGACACCCACTGTAAAGCAGAGCGGTACCACTTTCCGACCTTTTTATTAATTATAATATCAATTTTGTTGTGAATATAAATTGACTTATGAGTCAATATAGTATATAGTATAAATTATGTCAATATTAATACAACATAAACTGCATAAATTAACAAAATGTTAATACATTAAATATTAAAGATGATATTTTGCTCCAATTGTTAGCGCAGTGCCTAGTGCATTAAGTTGTAGTTCTTTTTTCATAACTATAATATATTAATATGTTCCGATAATTACAATTAATTAATAATAAATAAGCAAAGATTTTTGCATGTACTTATTTTCATAAACGTATATACGATTTATAAATTGTCAATGATTAAAAAGTGTTTTTAATGCCCATCTAAAACTTTTCATACCTCCTTATAAAAATAAAATAGTTAAAAATTAGTTATGATTGTAAATAATAATTTTTAAATTTAATTGAAAATACAAGAGTTTATTGAATGCTACATATTACATTTTAGATTCTGAGTGGAGCGACATATGTAGGTATTGATTTTACAATTATGTACATTTTTGTCTTTATTATTTTTTTTTTTTGTCAGTCATTAGTCATTGCTTTTTGGGCAATAAAAATACATTTATTTGAAGATACTTCTTTCTGAAGTAGACTTCAGTATCATTTTTGGTAGGAAAGTATTGTTGGTATTTTTTTTTTTTTTTTTTGAGGGGAATAGGGTAGTCAAATATAAAAATTTCCTAGTAGTTTTCAAAACCATAGGAAAACACAAGAAGAAATTAAGAATAAAAGATTATTGCGCAAAACCAGTTTTTGACAAAATCGATTTAGTTTTTAGTGTAACTCGATAACTATACAATAACTGTAGATTCTTTAAATTTTTACCAAATATTTATATGACTATTTTCATTATGAAAAATTTTCAATTTATATTTTTTTCAATTATTGCCAATAAATAATTTTTTACTCGATCAAAAACCTTGAATACGAGGTTTCTCATAAGTTGCTTTTAGTGTAATTGAAAAAAAAATGTGCGTAAATCTATAATATTTTTTTATGAGCGTCCAAAGTTAAAATGTTAACAAAATGCGTCAAAATTATACCAATATTTTCAAATAATTTTAAGTTAGAAATTCATACAAAATTTTTTTTTACATCTAAGATTGAAAATTTAATACCAGATTCCTCATACGTTTTTCTACCATTGACAATAAAATAAATTTACCAAAAAATCACATTAATTTTTTATGGGATCAAATTTTTAAGATATCGGATATTTATCCGATTTCTGATCCAACGATTTTCTTATTTTGATGTAATTCAGAATCGAATGACCTCTAATACTTAATATTTTCACTAAATGTTTATTTTATGATTTTCACTACATGATAGAATTTTCAAAATACTTTAAATGTTATTGAGCTATTTGCATTGACATTTAATTTTCAGATTTTTTTAGTATTTTTTCTATAAATATTGGTAAAAATATTTACAATTGGTTAAAAATAACTTTAAAATGTAATACAAGGTTTCTCATAAGTTTTTATAACAACAGTTCAAGAAAAAAAATTAAAAATACATAGTTACGTTTTCTATACTTATTTTTAAGTTCAAATTTCGACAAAATTCATCGAAATCATAAAATCTGCAAATTATTTTGTATTTAAAAATTTATAAAATATTCAATTTTTAAAACTAAGTATCTGATGTTTAAAACAAGTTTTCTTATGTGTAGTTTACACTGTAACCATCTACAAAATATATAAACACAATTTTTTTTTCATATACCTACATTTTAATTTGGACAAAATTTGATATTTTACTATTTTAACGAAGAATAATGATTTTAGTTATTTTGTTGTAATTTAAAAATAATATTTTAAAATACTATTCGTGGGTACTTGAAACGTTTAAAGCATATTATTATATTATATACTCACAATTACATTTCAAATGCCACGTTTTCGGCAAAAATGAATTTAACCTACTGTATCACTATAATAGTAAAATAAATTATTTTAATAACTATATGATATCCATAACAAATACATTTAGTACATAATATAGGTTGATATAACGTCTTCGCTCAGAATCGTTTTTCGTATATTTACGATGATATATATTTTTATCATTGAATTAAAATTTAAAACATCTATTACAGTGACTTCTTTAGACACATATTGTACAGCAGATTGGTACCCACTTACTCACATTTTTTAAGTAAACATATTATTCATATTTAATTATACATGATTCATGAATAATAAACTCTATTGTCATTTACTTAAGATGTCACTCACTCCAATTATTTGCGCAATGGTGCAAAAAATCGTACTAATTTTTTCAAATTGATATTCCGATAATAGCAATAAAATAATAATAAATAAAAATTTGCTTTTAATGAAACAAGAAGTTTCTTGCAGGCGCTAATTTTTATGTACAATTATCAAAATGAGTGTTTTTAGAGAAACAGTAAATATTTTTATAATTGCTTCTAATATAGTTGGTTTAATGAATTGTTGTACCACCTGGATTTAGATTGTAACCGGAATACGAAATTAATTTATTATTTTTTTCTAAAATTAATACGAATTTTTGTATACTTAATTTGTTCTTATTATATAATTTTTTAATATGGGTTGTCCTTACCTAGTGATACACTTCAATATTATTAAATATTGGGCCATTGTCATAGCAGCAAGTATGAATAATTAAAATATTTGTATTTATAGAAAACATAATAAATAATAATACTTCGGTATCTATATATAATTTCATATATATGGGTTTGATCCAATAAACTTTTTGGTGGATAAATTACTGCTAAAAAACATTGTCAAATGTATAGTAGACATCGAGTGCATCAATAAATAAGCCACTGCTGTAATGGAGGTGTAAAATTTATATTTAATGATAAATCGTTGCAATACAAAAAATTATTCGAAAGGGATACGGTATGTCAGTTTATATTTATAATATTACATCATATTATTTATATGTTACAGGTAATGATAAGATTTGGATAATGTGTCATTAGCCAAATTTTAACATTACCCACGATGTCTATTGTTAATATCTTGGAATGTTAACAGCCGGATAATATGACATCAGCCAAGGGCCTTTGGATAGTGTCTTAACAACTAAAAGAATGTATCAATCATGAGATAAAATAATTTTGAATTTACTAACAATATTAAATATATTAGATACATAATTAGCAGTTAATGCATTTATAGAACTATAGACATATTAAATAATAAAAATCATGAAACTTAAAAAGTAATTTCATTAATTTTAATTTACAAAAATAAGACAGTTAAAAATATATAAATATATTTCAAAAATTATATTATTAAATAATAAGAGTATAATGTAATTTAAAATAATTATATATAATTTTTAATGAGTTACTTATAAGTTATAATATAATATTAAATTGAATATTTTATTTTTTAAATTATTTTTTGAAATATAGAATTAAAATGCTATTATTTATTACTACATGGCATGCTTCTATGACATTTCGAATTGCACAAAATACTAGAAGACTTACATGTATCTATTGGTATTATATTTTCCTTTACATAAACACCTTTTGTGTCCTTGACCACCACCGTCTGATATATTTAACTCTGGCAGTCCGACGCTTTATTATATTGTGATACTATAGTATACAAAATGCTAACAAAATCTTATACATCACTTTTAACATTATCCACTATTGTCTGGCTAACGTTAACATTATCTGGATAGTGTTGATATTTAATGTTTGTAATTAGAGAATTACACATTAGCCAAAAAGCATGGCTATTGTTGACATTGTCAAATCAACATAATCCAAATGCTAACATTACCTGTAACATTGATGTTAGCATAAGTGTAGGTATATGTGCAATAACCTATATGTACTTTAATTTAGGTATAATGAAAATTAATAATATATTATTTATAACTTAAATGTGTACAACAAATATATATATTTTCACTTCAAAACATTTTACAATTATTTAGTAGTTAGGTAGGTACTTATTAAGTGTATGTAGTGCACCAGTGTACCTACATTACTACATTAGTTTTTCTAACATATTATCATGAAGGAAAATTGATTTTTTTTTTTAATTAGCCTAACATATACATAGTATTATACTATTATAGTAAATAGTGATTGTAATAATTAATTAAAAAGTATTTATTGAAATTAATCAATATTTTTCACAAAAAATCTATTTTTATTATTTATTAAAAAAAAAAAAACAATGTAATGAAACTTAGATAAGTAATTATTTAATATAAGAAATTTTGTAATTTAAGAGCTAAAAAATAAATAAAATTTACGTTTAGAGATCATCAATAAATAATATTATATTTTATTACATAGTATGCACTTTTAATACCTATTCTAGAACATTTTTTGTAATGTTTCGGTGCGTAAGTTTTCATAAGAACATGACACATGATTACAGAAATCCATAAACTAACTTTAAAAAAAGAGACTTCATAAAATATACTAGGTATATTTAAAATTAACAATATAGTTACAACAACAATTAGGTAAATTTTGTGATTTTTTTTAACATAAGTACAAATAATGAAAATATCCAAAACATAAAATAAATGTTTTAAACTCAACAAAATTAAAATCTAATATATTATTTAATGTTTATAATATTAATATAATACCTATGTTATATAATATATCCAAACAAATACATATAAAGATAATATAATAATTATATTATTATTTTTTTGTATTACATAATAATATTCAAATAATTAATATAATATTACAAATATAGATACAGTGTTTGAGTGATATACAGTTAAGCATATTGTATTGAGATATATGAATAAAAAAAATATATATAAAACAAGATAAATAGGAATTTTATATTTGAATTAGGTTCTTAACCAGCAGTAATAGTAGTCTTTATTAAATTTCTTTATTTTATTGTATATGGCAGGGATGGGCAACTCATAGTTATGAAAAGGTCAATTATTAGAACTTCAAAATTTAACAGGCCAGAGAACATAAAAAGCAAAACAAAAAAAATCATTACAATTCAAAATTTGAAACACTACAAAACATGAAAATAATAAAACCAACTCTATTGGCCAGCATAATACGATTGACACGACTAAACTGATAAAATATAACAAGTACCTATTAGCTATATTAATATGTATGCCTCTATAAATATATATTCGGACATTTAATAAATAATTTGAAAATGTAGCATGGGCCAGATAAAAAAAAGGTAAAAAGCAACTTTCTTTTGCCCATCCTTGGTATACAGTATACCTTCCATCTACCAACCTAATATTTATTGTTGAACAATTTTTATGGCGGTATTATAACAAATAGGTAGGTATGCAAACATTGAGAAATATATTGTGTGAGAATGAGTATAATAAATAATATACACTTTATAACTTAGTAGCTTGAGATCATAGATCCCAAACGACCAAATATATGATTTTCAGGGTGGTGATGGCTAACTACCCACATTGCCTATCCTCCCCTGATAATGATTTTATTATTTTAACACCCATTATTTAAATTTCATATTTTACAGAAGAATACATTAGTATTACTTAAAATGGTGAAGAAAGATACTTATCGTAAAAAATAATTTTAAAAGTTGAAACAAGAGTTGTGCATTAGAAATTGTGAGGGATGTTTAAAGTTTTTGATTGTGCATAAGCTCTTTTCAATCTTTTTATTTTAACTTAATTCTTATAATTAAAAACAAATACAATACTACATTATATTGTTCAATATATTATTTTATTCTTTCATGTTTTTATTAAAACTCTACTTCTTTAGTTAATGGATGACTTGAACTTGATTTAAATAATTTTGCAATGTTTATGCCATTATAATAAAGTATTAATAAGTACTTATAGTATTGATATTCATTATATTTAGAAAATCTAATGCTCATTAAAGCAATTTGAGCGCAAACCATTAATTCATTGAAAATTACACATGTTAAGTCGATAAACATAATTTCTAACTCGATCATCAAGCAAACAATTAATCTCAAATCAGGTTCCATAACTGATCAGTGATCACACAATGTAAACCAATATGTTTTTATCTATTATATTTAAACATCAATCGTCATTCCTGGTAAAACAAATCCTCAGGCTGTGTTTTGATAAATCAAAGGGAGATCAAATTTTATGATCAAGCAAAATGGTTTAACAGAATACGACTGAGCACAATTTTTTTAGTTTCCTTTATAAACAATTTTAATATACTAAAAGCAAACATTAAAAATTCATAAAAGATTACATTGTTACATAAACAAAATATAATAAAAACAAATATATTTGTTTTAATAACATCAATAATAGTTGTTATGTTATAAATAAGACTATATTTTACATGCACATAAGATACAGCATTAATTCTTACTCAACTATTTCATCTCCAAACAGTAATACTTATATTTACTTTTTGTGTCCTCTGCATCCATTACATTGGAATCTTTATTATTGAATATTACATACAATATACTATCATAAGGTATGAAAAAAAATTACAAAACGCAAAATATAAATAATAATTATTTTGTTGGTATAATATAAAGTCATACTACTCATAAGTACTCGCAACATGTATTAAAAGTGTATATTTTAGGATCGTCTTTGACTAACTTGCTTATAGCTGTGAATTACCTAGTTCTATAAATATTAACTTAGTATAATAATGACTTTAATTTTAATAAATAGAATTAACGCCAATAAATAATAATAATAATAATAATAAAAATAAAAATAATAATAATATTGGTTGAATTGTCTGACAGACACTTTAAAAATTAAGAACTAAAAAAACAAATGCTTAACTAATGAATTGTAAATATAAGGTTATAAAAAAAGAAAATTAATAGGTAAGGAAACAAGAAGGACGTGATGAGAGAATAGGCTTATAATAGAAAAAAAAATTGTTGGAATACAATAAATATATCACGTAATAAATTAATGTGGCTCATGCTCTTCAATGACTTATGTGCGCAGACATTATTCAATAGTAAATGGAGCAAATTTTCGGATAGTAGCGACTATGTCAACATAACTAAAATTTCGATACGTTGAGATCTTCAATCTGAAAAAATAAAGAGAGTGTAAAAATATTATATCACGTGTGGCCAATTCAGTTTGGCTGGTCAGTTGTTTATATAGAAAAACAATTTTATCAAATGTTTGACGTGCAACGGACGTCATTGAATAGTATCTATTAATAGATTTGCATTCAAGACATTTAAAATTGTTTTGTTGCTTCTTTATATTACCGGACCAATCAAAGGTTATCAAAATGTCGTATTATAAAATTTATAATTTTCATAATGATATATTATCAGTGTGATAAGCTAATAATAAATAATAATATATGATATCTAATTGATTTACTTTTTTTTTTAACAAGTTCTGATATTATAACTATTAAGAATTGTTTACCTTTGAAAGGGCTATACTGTGTCATATTCTTCGAATATTAGGTATCAATTTTGATATCTAAATATTATATTTTTCGGATAAATTACCATTGTAAAGATATTGTGAGAACGAGAGTAAACTAAACTGTAAGGATAAAAAATATTCTACTGTGAAGCAGAAATATATTTTAAGCTCTACGCAGTATGCGGTAATAATAAATAATTGTAATTGGTAATTATTTCTTTATGACATTTAATATTACGTCAATTTGTATACGTATATAATATTGTATAATACAGCAGATTATAAATAAATTTATTAACAGTTTTACAAATCAAATTGGATGGCATGTGTGTAATCTATAAGTTAGATAGTTAAATTTTTACAAAAATACTTTCGATTTTGTTAAAAGCATTTATTAATTATCCATTAATAATAATAATAATAACTTTAAAAGCAGGATACACCATTTCAAAGAATTAATTTTAATTGTATTTTATTTTACGTATAAACCGAAATTGTTACAGTTGTTTGTAATAAATGTGTGTTAATTTGATTACTGTATTTTGGATTTTTTTTTTAAACAAATCCGCTATTCAAAAATTATACGCGAGTAAGAAGCACCTGTACATTCAATAAATTAAAACTCACCATAGAATATAATATTGGTAATATATCACTCGTATCGATCATCGCTATTCTCATAGAACACAGCCTCGTTAGGACTATAATATGTAGTCATCACATAAACTGCGGCCTCGTATGTTGCCATCATAATGGCCGTGTTAGGTATTTGTCTAACCAGCTGTGTGGTCAGACCGCGGTACAGTCCTCTTGGGCCCTCCTCGCCGTAAACCGTTAACAGAGTCTGGAAGAAGCTTCGATATTTGGTACCTTCTTCTCGGAGCCTGGTCCTAGCGACCTCTGTATAAACACATCAAAAACCAAACTATTAATTGTTAGGTAAACATAGAACAGGGAAAACGATACGTAAGCACCGAATAATTTGATTATAGTGTATTTACAGATAAACATGAAACTTGTAAGTTATAAAAAAATAAAACTTAAATATTTACACGTTATAGTTTTGTGCATTTTTAAAATCATCTAAAATCACTATATTCATATTTCCCGCTGTTAATAAAAATAAATAAATACATTTTGGGAACGAAAGTTTGCATTAAATTATTTATGCAAACTAGGTTTAGTCTGGTATAACTAGATAGTAAATGCATTACCGTGAGGATAGGCGATGGACGAAGCAACAGTCTTAGAAATGGCACCAGCCATCATGAATTCGAGGAAATCTTTGGAAGTTTTGGTATTATCTTCAGGTTCATTAAGTCCAACACGGGCGGCTATCAGTCTCGCTTTGATTGCTTCGTAGATAACAAAGTGTACAACAGTTTCGGATATTCCAAAGTATGATGCTGTAATACCTTTGTAGAAACCTTTTATTCCCTGTGGCACATACACAATAGCAATTTATTTTAATTAATAATAATATTTTTTTTATATTAACAGCAGGGATGGACTGCGATCTGTGAATATTTATTTACCCCAGTCTTGTATATCCTTCTGATACATTGACCAGCGGTAAGTCTTTTCCCATTTTTGTTCAAGTCCAACTGTAGTCTAGTTTTGACCAGCCAAATAGGATTGGTTGCTGAACACGACGCAAAACCTACAAATTAGAATCATTTGTAAACCCCTTATTATATTTATATAGTTTATTAATTATTTTAATACATCATTAATAAATATTATAAATAGGCACACAAATATAATCCTATAAACGACCAAACTATAATGTTTCTTAATGTGTATAAACTAAAAAATTACAGAACAATTATTATGAAATATGAGGATCTATCACTGATGGAACAGACACTCAAATTCGTTTGACATTAAATAATTAACCTCAAATGTCTATGCAAAATCCCGTTTTTCCATAGAAGCCAAAGAAACGCAATTTCTCAATAAGACTTATTAGTTATTTATCAATGGCCATAAGCCACACAAACGTAAAATAAAACAATATTTAGTTTGAAGCTTCTATTTTATAAATACATAAGTATATTTTTACCATTATACTGTAGTGTATATAATATGATTAACCTAACCTACCTAGCTATATTTATTGAAAGTTGATTTACATGCTGTAGTTTTTTACATGAAACTCAACAGAATAATCAACTATTCATTTTTTGAATGTAATAACTAATAACACTACCTACTAAACTAACCTAGTTTATTGTATACGTTACATAGGGACCAGAAAGGGTTTTTCAAATATGAACTATTGGATTTAAATGATTAAAAAACTATACGCAAACGGCTGTATCCACATTGCATGCAAAACAATAAAAATAAAGTCAGAATTGCATGCCATCTCTTAAAGGGGTTTATTCAAATTGCATATCTAATGTAACCCAGACTGGAGCTAACGCCGCATTTTCCGTTGGGTTCAATATTAATTAATTCAAATCAATAATATATATTATATTTGATACACGACGAAAAACGCAGCCAGTTCGCGGTTTTCCGTCGGAACATTGAAGTAATAAAAACCTCAACTTATAATTTTACACGTTCTATGCGTTAAGCTGGAGCTATACATTGTGTTTTTCCATAGCGTTTCGTAAACCGCGTTTTTACTGCATTAACTATACTGACTAGGCGTATTCGGCCGTCTAAATCGTATATAATAATTATTATGGTATAAGCACCGCGTTTCGGTCACCAGTATAGCCAATCCAAATTTTAAAGTATGTAAAATTAATGTTTAGTTTATATATAATTAAATTTACAAATTCACTTATAATTAATGATATTGGGTTCAATTACATTTAGTTTGATTGTTTATTTTTAATGTTCGTTATAGGATATCTACTGTTTTATTATTAATAAAATACATTACATTACAATTCATTAAAATATACATAAAGAGGACATCGTAGTTTATACCCGCATAAGTATCTCCGTTTTAACTAACACATAACTGCAAATTTTAATTAATTCGTGTACTCTGTAATTTTTATGATTATAGTGGATTGACTATTATCAATTTCAAAGGTAAAAGTATTATCTAGGGCACCTCGAAAGATTTTATTTCAATTTTGAAGTTTTGAAAACTTTAAAATGCTTATAACTTCTTGCTTCAAATTTAAAAAAAGAATAATGAACTATTTATTTGTTTAATAATTATTATTTAAAAGCATATGATTGAAATTAAAACAATTTTCAATACCTAGGTGAGATACTACTTCACTATAATATATAATATTTGTTAGAATTATGCAATTAAATTGTCATTGGAGAAATCTATACCTACTATATTTATCATATTATAATGTAGACTAGGTACGTTGTAGAGTATTGTGAGTATTGATGTATTTGCATTGGTTTTATTTGCTGCGTAGTAACATGCTATCATATTACTTATAGACAATATTGATTTAATTTGTTTTCTTGTTATTTTTTTCTATGGAAGAACATTTAACCTGTTACCGTTTATGTTAATTTTTTTTAATATCTTGACCATTTAAAGAAAGATATCAATTATTTACTATAACATACCTGATATCTCAACATTTCGGCGAACGCCAATAAATTACTCTAGATTTCATTTATTATTATCCGAAGAGTAATATTAATAGAAATCAGAAATACGCAATAAACGAATTAATTAATATTAATTTGATAAGAAAACAGAATGTTCTTTTAATTTAAAATATTTAATAATATAACGTATTAATACTAATTATATAATTTATAAAATAATATGTAAAGTAAATATGATATTACAATACATAAATATATTGACTGCATAAAAATTACAATCCTTATTTTTAAATCCATAATTTATGTATAATAATTCTTAAAAGTATTAAGTACGAAATGGCTAGTACGCTAGTCGTCAAATAGACGCAAATACAGTGAGCTGTAGTACATTGTCATACTTTAGTACATAATATACATATTACCCAAAGTTCGAATTGGGAACAATTTAGAAGAGATCAATCCAACGATTTAAAAAGTGCAAAATTATTTAACACACTCGTGAGGCAAAGCCTCCCCACCATGCTTAAATTGTGAATACTAAATGTCAGTTGGTAGAACTATAAATTCCAAATATAATATATGTAACTATGCAAGTGAATATTGCATTTAAATATTCACCCAATTTTTCCTAATTATATTTCATACATTCAATCACTAAGAAAAACAATTTTTTATATTATTAAAATTCCCAATTTGATAATAATAGCTAAACACGACATTGCTGTAGAAAACAAAAAAATAATAATTATCTGTGATAATATCTTAATTCGTGGTTCGGTCGCATATCAACACTAGTCCACATATATTTGATAATACAATAATTTATTGGTATATATATATATATATATGCACTACTGCAATAGACACGCACTAAGCAAAGAACAAGCGTTCTTAGGCAGACAATGAAAAAAAAAAATAAGGCATTTGGTAATCAAAAGTTTACTCTAAACCATAGAAAAATAATAAACTAATTTCAAAAATATTTAAAAAAATGCAAAATTCATAATATTGTTGACAACAATATTTAAATCCACATTTTAATAAAAATGATGTTGGGTATTAATTTGTGCCACACCCTCGTTCCATAATTATTTTAATTCCATAGTTAATATTCACGTGTCGTCAAATTTGTTTATATTCATCTTTTATTATATTTAAGATATTAAAATTTATTAATCTATTTATGATATTTAATGTCTCAAATGTACAATGTTGTGTAGTTCGTAGTTGTATTAAAATTCAAACTTTACAAATATTTAAACTTGTACTGATTACATAATGATTGAAAAACTATCACAATATTATTCGTTTTGATAAACAAGACAATTTCAAGCACGTTTGCACTACAGGATCTCAATATTCCTTGTAACATGTAAATTAGATACACTGTACGTCATATTATGTAATATTGTTATAATAAACTACCAAAACGAATTTTAACTGTTTATAAATCTTTTTTTTCAAATACATATCTGTTACAAACCTACTCTCACGGGGTATCCACATTATTGTAAACGTAGTGATTTTGGCAGCCAGTCATTTACAGACATAAAATGCAAACGGTGATTACCGTAGTACTGTCTGCACAAGCGAACGACTTTAGATATCCGATGAGTTTGAGTGTGCAAAACAAAAAAATCGTAAATAATTTGCACAATAATATTTTCCTCTCTACGCCACGGCCGCCACGCGCGATAAAGCCAAAAACACGATCGGCACGTGTTGACAAGTCATGTTCCGCGGAACAACGTGAATAATTCTGTAAATAATAATAAATAATTAATAAATAATAGAGGAATAATTCGTCGTTGCATGTTTACGAGACGCACTCGACCCGACCGCCTACATAACGGAGTGTCGGTGCATGTTCATAACGACCGTAGTGGTAGGGGAAAATTTCATATCGAAACACCGATGACACTCAAACTCGCGCACGGCCTACGTGATAAAAGTAACGTGTACGTTTGTATTTACGCGGAAAAATGAATTATAAAAATACAATACTCTCACCGGTCGACGGTGCGGGTTCGAGGACGACGCGATACAGCAGCGGTGAGAAGATGGCGTGGGGGGAATACGACCGCAGCCGACGCTAGAACCACTATACGATCAAACATGCGCGCACGCACCTAAACGTGCACACGACAATAACAACAACAACAACAACAACAACACATAGACGAAGGAAACGAGGCCAAACGCAACCGCCGCGTTTGGAAAAATAAACAAAACACCGAACATATGATCTTTGTCCATATCGTTTGCGCCGTCACCATCGATCCGTTCATGTACGCCGTACGGATGACGCGACAAGGACCTGCGACAATTTATAAAGCAGACAGACTACCCCGACGGCGGCTGTTTCGTTTACAAGTCGTCGAATCCTGTCCACTGTAATTTTAATAATATTATAAAATAATAACAGTAAAATTATTATTGCCGTCGATACACGAAAACGTAGTCCGAGGCCAGAAATCTATAGAAATTCGATCGTAATCGAACCAAACCACAAAGAATTCACAAAATAATAATAGTAACACAAATCCACCGAAATAAATCGTAACCTATGCAGCAGGTGCGAACGAGGTACATAAAAAAAAAACAGACTGGATTAACTCGTTTTACCGATGATTCTAAACGCGTATTTTCCACGCAGTATTTTTGTCCATTCGGTTGTTGACAAATTTTATGATAGTTCATAACAATTTATAATACATATAATATCAGATATATAACATACATCATTATATCAACATATTACATATATTCCAAAATGTTTACAATAAAAATAATACGCATAGTTCTTATAAATATAATTTCATTAAAAAAAACTACCTCCATTAATTATCAAATAAAATTAACTATTTAAATTTATATTTGTTATATAATGAATATACATTAAATTTTTTATCAGTAGGTATTAAACTATAAAATATCATTTTTTTAAAAAAATTATTTAAATTAAATTTGTCATATAGGTATTAATTATGGCAATATAACTCAACAATTAAATAATTACAAAGTGAAAACTTTTGATTTTAAAACATAATATTACTTATATAGGTAGATTGGGACACAGTGAATATTATGTAATGTATTATATACGTATTGAAAATTAAATATTTACTTATAAATGCGTATAATTTTTAGACTAAGTATAAATATTTTGTTAAAATAATCATACAGACTGTATATTTGTATAATATTAAAAGTAGAACTAGGTTTACTATTATTAGTCGTTTAAAAAAAAATCTTGCCAATTTTTGCATTGGGAATGCATATAGCGAAATGAAAGATTTTATTCCATTTTCAGGTAGCTACAAAATATTCATAATATAGGTATAAGACAAACAGTGAGTATAAACATTAAGGTCAGGTAGTGGGTAGGGGATCATTTTATAAGGTAATTGCATAATTGTATAATTTACTAAATGAAAAATCAGTAAAAACGGAGGAATTCAAATTTACTATTGCATAAAATATTCCTATACAATGATGGATGCAATACTAAATAAACTAATAAAAAGTAACGTTCAAATAGTTATTTTTTTTAAATCCGACAACAACTGATTTACATTATTATCAATATATTTTTTTTCCGAACACGTTTTAAATACATCACAAACAATAAAGATTGTTACCTGCAAAAGACGCCGATAGTACATGTACCATCGGTGTGTCCGGGTTAAGTACGGTGTTGAAAAACTTTTTGGACTGTGCGTAGGCCCCGAAATATATGGCTCTGGACGGAGCGACGCCCACGATGTTGGGCACCAGTCCTTTGAACAGAGCCTTGGGGCCTTCGGTTTTTACTATGTGCCTAAAAAAAGACAGAAAAATGCCAACTGGATAAATAAAGAAAGAAAATACGAATGTATTTTAACGGCGAGTAAATAATTGTCTGTTTACCACTGGGCACTATGTAAGTAACCCCAAAACTTGTAAACAGGTCAATAACAAATAAAAGAAAATTATATGTTATATTTGGGAATAATACCAACTAAACACTTAGAACTCATGTTAAATGCGCATTAAATTTATTCTTTAATATTTTATATTTTAATGCAACACTTTAGAACTCAGAATTCAGAAGATATTATATATAATTAATATCATTGTATATACTAAGGTATGCAGTTTTAAGTTAAATTGTAATATACATATTATAATTCATTTTGTTTAACTGAAGTATAGGTTTGGATTGAAAACCTAGCACTCTACAGTATCGATGTGAAATGGAATTTACAATTAAATTATCGACATTTTGTTTAACTTAGTAATGAATTATGCAAATATGCGTATAAAGTTGGGATTAGATACTTATTAAAGCAAACGTGAACTGTAAAATTGTATGTTTCATACCTATTAATCATCAAACTATATTATCTTAGTGATAAACAATTTGAATCTAAATGTAATATAGATAATCACTATTTTTGATATATGTGTAAATATAGGTATATATTATATTATATAAATATATGAACACTTAAAGGGATAATTTTAATAATATATTTATTAAAATTAATTTTAAAACAATACAAAGATAAGAATATCATTTTAGTTTAATTTTTACGTGTAGATAATCTTTATTATTCTGAAGCTTATTTATTTATTTTGAATATTAGTATCAAACTAATGAAATGAGTACATGCATATTTTTTTTTACTGACATGTTAATATATAATTAAAAATACAAATATTTATTTATTCGCATTTATATATTTTGAAACTATTTTAATAATTAATACAATTAGAATTTTCAATTAATGATTGAAGAACGCGTCATGTCATTTAATATAATTTGGTTCTTTTAATTTAAGAACACGCGGTAAGCTTACACCTATAAAATCTATTGACTATTGTCAACATTAATTAAAATAAAAATAAAAATATTAAATTTGTATAAATGTATGTATTATAGTTGTACATACTTCAATACAATTACACGTAATTACTAATTATATTAATAAAATGTTTAATGATGCCACTCTTCCCGTCACTACAAACATAATTCGTATACTCGTACGCAATTATATGTAAAATATATAATCATAATTAGATAAATTAAAATAAATAATTCCATTTACCTTATTAATAAATATTTGAAAAGAGGCGGAAACTATGATTAAAAATTGGAATTCAACTTTAATCACACGAAAATATGTATCTCACGAGAAATAATAGATAGAAAAATCATAAAATTGTTAGTCTGGAGTAACTTATACAATTAAGGCTAACGCACACCTCAGTACCGTACCGATCAGGCAATTAATAAACACAAGTTCGACAAGTTCTGAATAAAAATATAATGCACATGGTGATGTCAATAAACCTTCCAAAATCATCATGATTTACTACCGGTAAACCGTCCGAATATTATAATATTATATAAGTCCTTGTACGTCAGAGTAGGGGCAGCAGTGTGGCTTTCTCCGCGGCGATTTTGGCTTATGTGCTATTCATCACGTACGAACTTTTGTATATATTTGTTTATATCGTTGTGCAGAAACCAAAATCCCATTTACAGGTACAAAAATAGCCGACCAGTCGAAGATAAAAGAAAAATATACATCGAACTACCTAATAAAGGTCACGGCTGATATCCGAAGGACAACTGGTTGTTACTCGCGTTGGTATACATGTATTATGTATTATATTATAAACAGACAGTACACAGCGAGTTGTAGACACAGTATAGCGTAGTCTTACTACGCAGTAAACACATGCTGTACAATATTATTTGTTGTTCCCTCACGTCAGCCAGCCGTCTGCGCAGTCCGAGAGACACGAAATTCGATAGGCTATCTAACGACTGGGAAGAGTTAAATCACTGAAAGTATAGATAATAGTACACATCAATTTACAGTGGAATACGCCATCTCGAAATTTCTGAATATCAATTTTTTTTTCGGTTTCTTTAGACTTTAAGATATCGAGGTTCCACTGTATTACGTAATCGTGGTACCGCGAATTAACTTCTTATAGTGTTTGTGTTTAAATTCAACGTTTGGCATAGAAAAAGTCACGTGTTATTTCGTAAAATAGCCGACATTTTTTTTATATAGTTTAATTATGGATTCAACAACCTACTTGTTATTTTATTATTAAATTTAATTTTAATTGAATATATCATTATATAAAATATATAACATTATTTTTTCAAAATGTACATAATTTAAAACAAGAATATTGAATGTGCAACACAGACTGTATATTTAACATTATTTTAAGATTATTATTATTATTATTTATTAGAAACTTACTCGCTAAAAATGGTAAAAAAAAACTAGTTCTTGGAAATATCGTATTATGTCATTTGATTTTATTAGAAGAGTATAATATAATTGTAATTGATATATAGATATTAGTCAAGGCTAATAATTACAAACATTAATACCTACCAGATTTTTTTAATAATATTGGTTATTGATGTATCATATATTTATAATATTATTAATTATAAAACAACCTCAGCTTTAAACCTAATAATCATATTCACCTACTTATCTATTAATCAATGAAAGTAAAATCATGTCTGTATGTTGATACACAACCATAAAAAATTATAAGAGGCTGATTTTAGACTTTAGTAAATACTTTTTATGATTATAAAACTATTATTTTTATTAGGTACATGATACTTAAACATATACATATTAATAATAGTATATTATAAATGTATTATAAGGATTATATAGTGATAAGTCATAAATAATTTTATCATTGACTAAACCAATAATAGTATAATATATTTCAATATAAATGTTGATGCTCTAAATTATTTATCAATAAGTATGATAAAAATTATATAATAAAATACTTAACACTTAGATAAAATGATTATTTTAACTGAATAATTTGTGTTATCTAATATTGGTGTCTTTATGTAATATTTGTAAATATTTAAGTATTGTCATCCAAGAATGTACATGTTTTTTTTAGATTGGATAAGGTTGGCACTAATAGTATGAAATCTATTAGCTCACGGAAAGTAATGCCATGTCAATTGGACTTAGTCCATAGACAAACATCAAACAATATTGGAGCCTTTTTTTTAAAATGTGTGAATGATGATAATCATTTAAGTATACTCTGTGTACGTGATAAGTTTGTATTGCCGGTTGACTTTTGTCTTGGAAATGTCACCTACAACATAAGATTATCATATTTTTTGGTAACGTTAATGTTATGACTTATTGATTATGATAATCATAACTGAACATTAGACTAAGTATAATTGTTGTATCAAATTATTTTGTTCCTAGACTTATTATTTTCAAACTAAATTTTAATGTTAATTATGGTATATTATAGGTAATATTAATATTGCGTTCCATAAATGTTTCCTTATCAGCTTTTATACAACTTAAAAAATATATTCAGATTGTAAATTAAACTACATACCTACTTATCAGTTATACATTTTATTCTATTTTACAAAAAAATTCTAAATGGAATAATAAATAAACTTAATTTGACAATTGTAAACCAACAATATTATTCTTTGTTTAATGCTAATAAAAGTACAATAATTGTAAAACAAATTATAATAACATATGTCAGGGATAGCCACATAGGTATGAAATGCATTCATACAATTACTGTAACTTCTAGTTAGTGTTTATGATTATGTAAACACAATAAAATGATAATAAACACGTTTTCTATTTAGAATTATACTTTTAACTATCAGCTTGATTATTTAAGTATTATTAATATTGAAAATACTTAATGGTCAGTGATATGGAATTACAGTTTCCATTAAATGTACACAGGAATTTGTACAGGCTTAAGAACTGAAGTTCAAAGTTGACCTGAATTTATAATTATTTTAGCCTTCAATGAGCGTTGGAACTAAAAAAAAGTATTGCATTTTGAAGATTTTATAAACAAAACAATTTAAGTTCATTGTACTCCAATTGTTGGAAGTGTACATGCAATCAGTTTTGTCCATAAAATTGTTTTTTGTAAAGTTACAAACATAATGTAAAGTCAACTACTAAATAAAATATGACTATAGAATACCATACCTAAGCATTTATCAATTATTTATTTCAATAAGTCAATTGGATAGTGAATACCTTAATAATTGGGAATAGTTATAGTGTGTATAGAAGGTATAAACATCAATAATCTCTTGCCAACATTTTTAAAACTTGCACAAATGTCATTACACGTCAAAAGGTTAAAGTAAGACATACTATTTTTCACATTTTATTCATTGTTTGATCGCATTAAAAAAAAAAAATTGATATTTTTCTACCCAGTTTCTAAATTAATTTGTACATGAGGAATTTAATACTTATTTCTTGGATAATCAACTAAAATGATAGCTATGATTAGGTGGTTGAAAAATGATTGTTTAGTATTAGACAAACAAATATATTCAACATTCTTACCTGAGACACTGTAAAAGCCCCATTGATTTGGTCGTCTGACTGCCTACACGACATTGTGAAAATGTTAGTATTTGTGTGCTAGAGTGTCGGCCACCAGCGCCGCTCAAAGTGTTATATCGTCGTCTCTGCAGTGACGAAATTGTCTTACATGTCATGCGACTACCTCCACTGTCTTCAGATGCAATTCTAGGCACATAATCATAGCGTGTAGTACCAAAGCTGGAAGATGACTGCAACCGAGTCTTGACCACTTCTAATGGACATGTAACCACAGCACCAGTCGTACCGGCCAACCTGAAAGAAAATATCGAAATAATAAAAACTATATTACACTCATCGCAAGAACGGTGACAGGTGGTCTTAAAACATTATATGCAATTTATTATAATTATTACCCTCCAGAAACGAGATGGATGACCGTGTCACGAGAGTACTGCGACTGTGACATACTGACTTCCCTTTACGTCGTCATGGATCAGTCACTGACATGGAAGCAGATTAAAGAGGAGTTCAATTGCATTTAAAACTCACAGAGCCGTACGATGAATTGTTGCTGTTGTTACACAAACGGATTTGAACAAAAATAAATCAATGGACGCCGACAATCGAACAACAGATAAAACACTTTCAACGCGTAGCGAACATGAGATCGTCGAACGGTCAGCAGACTACTAAAAGCGGAGAGACGACTTACCGTACAGGCGTACAGCATGTCAGCGATAGTACTATAGTCTGTAGTATTAGTATACTATATATATATAGATGTGTGCCGTATACTCGTATAGTGCATAAGACTTTAATAATAATAATAAAAAATAATGTGCGCGGCGCTAGTGCGCTACGGACGCCCTATCAACTATCAAGTGTCAGTACTCGGATGTAGCACAGATTATATGAACATTTTCACATAATCTGTGGTTGTTGTCAGTACGGCAAAGACTACGGCCGCGGCGCCGTAGACTGCACACAGACGTTGTCAGCTGATACGCGTAACCAGTGTGACCACGGTAAACATTTGCAAATCTTTCTCCTCGATTTCCCATTTTGTATCTGTTTATTTCCTGTCCGAAAATCTAAACCGTAAACGAATGACATTCATCTAGGTCCTAGATAGATTTTTGTCAATCGCTTCCATTGTTTTCAAAACATCATTATGCATTACGGTGTGGAATTATTTTGTTTAAAATTTAACCATTATCAGGTCAACGTACGTATTATTACGATTCGAGACCGAGCCTACAATGTGTATATTATATGTGTTGTATTGATCAATGCAACTTTTTCGAGGAAAGACTAAAATAATTGATAGTATAATCTAAGTAAAATCTTACTTCATATCACGAATTAAGATAGTACCAGAGTGGATTGATCAATCCATCTTGGATAGTACTGTGGTACTATCTTAATTCGTGGATCATATACAATGGATACAGTAGCCGACTTTTTGAAGCCAACATAAATGAGTGGACTTGGTGTAATTGCGCATGCCATCAATTTATATCACGTTGTTGTTATAAACTGCCAAGATTCGTGATAACGTTAAACGCCAAATATTATGTTTCGGTTTGAAATTAAGAGGATGTAAGCACAATATATGTTTTTTTTTCTTTGACCATGAAGTCCAAATTATCTTTTGAATTATTAATCAATATTAAAAAAAAAGGTAAGCAATTTGATACCGCATTACCTCTTCTGTACATTAGGTGTCGATTAGGTCACCATAATGAATTTATTCGTTTTTGAATTAATACAAAAAAACAAAATCGATTTTGTCAAAAACTGGTTTTGCTCAAAATTTTCCGTATTTCCTTGATTTTTTTTTCTCAACATTTTTGAAAATTTCTGTGAATTTTTACTTTTAACCCTCCCCCAGGCTTCAAAGTACCAACTTGATTTATTTTCCTACTAGAAAATATGGTAAAATAGAAAATAATAAAATTCTAGAAAATAAATCATGCTAGACCATATACTCACTTAGGAAATTTTCGACAATCATAGAACTCAATTGATTAAACTTATTATAGAATATTTTATAACATAACGAATGCATCATCATGTGAAACACCACAGTCAGACAACAACTGAAAAAAATATAAGATAAAATTATACTAAAACTAAATTAATTTTATTCAAAAATCAAAAGGTTAATTATTGATAATATAAAGTTAACCATCATTCCCAAGTATAAAACATGAAAACACATATATAGATAGATAAGTCGATTACCTATATGTATGAGGAAACCAAACTCGGAAGGCCAGGCGGCCGCCGCTGCTTAAAACAAGTCGAGAAAAAGACCATGAATAAATGGCCCCCCATTGGCTCTACTGGCTTTTCTGCAGTTGCCTTCGTTGTTACTTTAACCTGTCTAACTTAGAGATTTATAATGTTTTATTGGGTTATTGTAATAAGTATGCAATATTTTTAAATGTGACCTATTATAAATATTGTAGGTTTTTTAGTTGCACATTCGTGGATAATATGCATATGTGTAGACTTAAATGATTATTAGTAATTAGTTTAAAATGTTTAATATAATTTATTCATTATTTTATTAACAAAATAAATCATATATATATATATATATATATATATATTATAATAACAAAATTATATGCTTATGAAACAAACAAATATAACTATTTATAGGTTAGTTAAATAAAATAAATAGTTAATTAATTAATAATTACATTCAAATTTTAAATATATGCATATTTATGAATGCATAATTATAAAATCTATAATATGCATAATAGGTCATATTAAAAATATTGTAAATTTATTGTAAAAATTCAATAAAACATCGTAATTCCTTATGTTGACAGGTTCGGCAACAGTTAAAACTGTTAAAATTATTAGTCAAACTGATTCTTAAATAAACAGTCGAATATGAATAATTTATATACATTAATTAAATATTTTCTTATAAATCTTAAAAATAAATAATTTACAATAGTACGATTATTACTCGTATTGACATAATATTGTATTACAATCTTAATAAAATATATTTTTTTTCATTAAACATGGAAAATGAATATATTATTTTTTCTCATTCAAATGGTAAAAAAAAATCCAAGAACAATATTTAACGTTGATATTTTTATAATTTTTTTTTCATATTACGTAAAAAATAATTGTATTCAAACTTTTATTTATTTGCTGCTATTTTGTGCAGTGTGTTTTGTACCCGAAAAATGTTTAAATGCAACTAAACATACATAATGTGTAGTCTATTAGTAGGGTGTGGAGTCCAATGCAAATTGCATTTTGTTCTGAATGTCCAAATACAATGTTTAAGCATAAAATTTGTTTCAGATAACAAAAAACTAAAAAATGAAACTTTTAATTTGCATTTTTTGTCATTTTAAGTGCATTTTTAGGTTTTTAAGGCATTTTTCTTATTTTTACATACTTTGTAATGTAATCAGAAAATTTAATAAAATTTATTTTGATTTCTTCTTGAAAGAAAAAAATTCATATTTCAACCACGGTTATAAATGGAACCAGTATACTGGTTGTAGTGGAGTCAGTATTACTTGTACTTGCATTTTAGATTCTGAGCGGAGTAACGATTATATTGATTTTACAATGATGTGTGTTTTTTTTGTTTATAAACATTAAACACGATAAGTAGTCAAAATATTGCTAATCAGTATTTTTTCTGGTGGAAAAATAATTTTAGTTGGTACTATTGAGAGATCATTTTTGAAAATTCCCAATAGTTTCTAAACGCGTCGGAAAAAACAAAAAAAAAATTAAGGAAAAATGGGAATATTTTGGCAAAGCAAATTTTTGACAAAATGGATTTTGATTTTTGGCGTTACAAAAGAAATAATTACTGTAAATACATGAAATATTTACCGAATGTTTATATAAGCATTTTCTATATGCCATAACATTTTCAATAAATTTTGATTTTTTTTGTGCTATTTATAGACATAATAAATTTTTGGGTTTTTTGAATTTTCTTTATATTATTGTCGATAAAATTTTTTTTGTCGGTCAAAAAGTTTGAAAATATAATACAAGGATCTTCATAACATTCTTTAAGTAAAAATTAAAAAAAATTTTGAGCGTAAGTCTAATAGTTTTTTATAAGCGTAAGTTCAAATTTCTACAAAATACGTAAAAATCACGAAAATTTTCAGTTTTTTTGGTTTGGAAATTCATAAAAATTTTCTATATAAATCTTAGTTTTGAAAATTTAACACAAATTTCTTTATAGATTTTTCTTTCTTTCTAAAACAAAAAAAATATATCGGCAAGTCAAACTAATTTTTTTATGAAAATTTGAATTCAAACATTGGATATTCATCTATTTTCTCTGGGAATGATTTTCTTATTTTGATGTAATTCAAAAAAGAATAATCGTATAGATTTGAATTTTTTACTAAATCTTTAGATTATTATTTTCTATATACCAAATTTTTTTAAAAATATTTTGACAACTTTTGAGTTAAATGTAGGCCTAAGAAATTTTTGTTTTTTTAAAAGTGTTTTCTGTAAATATCGATAAAAATGTTGTTGGTCAAAAAGCTTAAAAATGTAATACAAGGTTCCTAAAAAGCTTTTAGAATACCAGTTCAAAAATATTAAAAATACAAATTCATAATTTTTTTTTATAAGCATTAACGTTCAAATTTTGACCAAAATTCATCAAAATATCGAACATTTGCAAATTATTTTATAGTAATTAATGTTTTTAATGTTTAGTTTTCTTAGTTAAGGATTGAAAATTTAAAATAAGGTTTTTCGTACATAGTTAATAGTGTAATTAATAAATCTAAAAAATATATTTACATAGTTGATTTTTATAGACATTTTAAGTTCAAATTTGGATGAAATTAGATATTTAAATGAAGAATAACGATGTTAGTTATTTCGTTGTAATTTAAAAATATATTTTGTGGGTGCTTGAAACTTTTAAATTATATTATTATATTTTATACACTCAATTAAATTTTCTCATCCGATGTTTTTTGCAAAAATAATTCAACCTACTGTATTATACTATTATCAATAGTAAAATAATTATTTTAATCATAAAATACACTTAGTTATGTAGGCTGACAGACCGCCGTCGCTCAGAATCGTATTTCGTGTACAATGATTTAATATCATAAAATTAAAATTTAACACATCCATTACAGTGACCTCACTCGATTTCTACTGTATAGCAGAGCAATACTCACTTGCCAACCATTTTTTCATTTTTACGTTTGCGGGTGCATACATTAACGTAAATTTGACACGAACTACTAACAGAAGTCTTTTTTTGTGTAAGTTTCGCAATCGACGTAATCATTCTAATCGTGTCAATATAATATACGGGATTGTGTACGATTATTTGTTTAATTTTAGTATGTCACATATAGCCTATTAATATATAATGTATTTATGGGGCATTACAGTATTGTATCGTAGTTCCTTACATGACCTCTCTGAATAATATAGGTTTCACCAATGTACTTATATATGGTTTTTGAAATAAAAAAACTTGCGTCTCAACACATTTTTCTTTACTTAAAACTTTTTCTAGTACTGGTGTCCGTTATCTACAATTTTATAGATATCTCTATCTATTAGATACACCAAAATAATTTTTCTGTAGATTCCGTACCTATTTTGGTAAATTAAATAGGCACATCTCACTTTAACTGGCATCCATCAAGTATAAAGAAAATATTGTATAAATGTAGAGCTTATAGCAATGTTATTATAGTGATCATTGCCAGGAGTTTAATTAAGGAGGGATAAAGGAGATAGACGTTTATAATAGTGTCTACCTCTCTCCACAGAATAAATTCCTAATTACACGACTAATCGTTGTAACAGGAGACACCGCAACCGAACGCGTTATAATTGTTGATCATTTGTGTAAACGTTTAACAACCAACAGGTGTCAATTTAGTTTTAGATATATAAATCTTAAATTATGTATCATATTATTATTACTTTATTGCGAGATTGTTATCTTTCATAATTATTGAACTGTTGAACTGTAATAGTGCTTTATGCCAAAAGCTAATAATAATAATAATAATAATAAAACAGTCAACAGTTGACCTACCTTTTAATTTTAAATGTAGTTAGTGATATATCTAATTTTATAAATATTTCGTCTACGTATATTTTCTTTTGTAGTAGTCAATAAAATGCACTTTTCCTTTTGAAGTCTTATATTGTTATCATTCTCGTTATTTTGTTTATAATCAGGTAAACTAAAAAACGGAGTTTGCGAACAAAAAACTTTGAACATTGAATACAATGTTCTTTGTAAGATGTTCTTACATTGTTTTATGCCTAAAATTATTAATCAATATATTTTGCTAAATGCATTTCTACTCAAATAATTGTCATACACAAATCGGGGAAGTCGATATGTTATACATATATTAAAGGTTTTGAGTGTATCTATAGTAATTTAGTATACCTAATCTAACCTATTATAGGTCTACTATAATGAATATGATAAAATGTATTTGAATTGTTATATATATTGTTATGTATTATTGTTAATAATGTTTTAGGCCTAAAAGAGGAATAGATTTTTTTAAAGTTGCCTAGTTTTTAAATTTGTATTAAAATCTATATTATTTAAAGTGAATGACCGTTGTTATAGAAGAAAAATGCTGACATATCTTAAAGTTTATTAGAGCGAGATGAATAGTATATATTCTGTATTAACAACATTGTTTATTTGTATGTATGAGTTAAGGAAGATTTGATGTAATAATATTTTATATATTATTACATATTTACTTTCCATACATTAGATTCGACAATAAAACAAACGAGAAAGTATATTTTATATATTTATTTCAATTACCGTGTATTGTACACTACTATTGTTAAATATTGTCAAAAACTCATATAATATGTGTGTCGGTATTATTGTTACGCAACTTGAAAATAAAACTTCAATTGTTCGGTTAATTTAAAGATATTTTAAAATTAATAAAATTGTTATACACATGACACATATTAAAATATTTAAATATGTAACACTGCATAGAAGGTACCGACTGACATTGAAAATGTATAACTCAAGATTTTTTAGAATATTTAATACTGTTTGTAAAAAAGAAACCTCCACTATTCTAGACTTATGTACATTTTATATTATTATAAACGTATTATTTTCTATTTTAGCTAGTACACATTTTTTTGTAACTATACTTAGCCGTATTTCAAATAAGTATATATTATAAATTATTTACATTATAATATGAACAAATAATGTACACCTGACTTCTGGCGCCTCTCTATACATGTAATTGAATTTTGTATTGAAAATGGTAATATTATATTATAAACTCATACAAGAATCTTGTATAATTGTTATATTTCTTACTATAAATTGTAACTATAAGTTATACAATACTATCATCACAAATGTAATTTTTAAAGACGACTTTAAGCATAAATTATAGTTGATACTTCATTGATAAACAAATACTTATAGCGGCCGTATATAGGTACTGCAATTTTGTTGTGCTATATTTCTACTTTAAGTTAATATTTTAAACGATTACACGAGAAGGTAAATTACTACATACTTATTATAATTAATTCGTTATAGATTTATTAAGTATTATCGTTGATTATAGATACGACTACTCGTACTATTTATAATCAATAGTATTATGTAATAAAAGTTTATTAAGGTAACTATTAGACAATAATGTATAGATTTTCTTGATATTTTTATTATTTTTAATATCCATGGTTTCTAGTTTTGGTTTTAGCAGGGATGTCATTTGGGAGGAAAGGGCAGGAGTATGCATTCACCCAAACCCAGATTTTAAAGTAGCTTTGGGTCGGCTGTCGGGCTTATATGGTTCGGCCTTAGAGCCATTACAGTCTGTGGACTGTAAAACAGCATACAAATTATTAGGATACACATAGATACACATAGCTATGGTTGTACTAGACTGTCTTCAGTCCTAAGTTATAATTCACCTAACTAATCTAAACGAAAAACGTACTATGAAGTAACGCTCTAAAATATAAAATGTACGTTATAAATTAATAATGATGGTGTTTGATGAATATTTTATTCAGAAACAATTAATATTAAACACATTTTAAGATTTTTCTTTTTCAGCGTAAAGTTTATTTAGGTTATATGTTAATTTGAGTATAGATTATTAGTATTTGAATAAGTAATGTGTTAACAAAAGTGGATATAGTTTAATTTATATAAATTTAAAATAGTATTTAATTTTAATTAGATGGATTTATAAAGTACTGCTTTTTCTGATATTAGTTTAAAAGTTTTATTTTAATTGGGCCCGTCAATATTATGCTCTACCAAGCAAATATTGAAATGATGCCCCTGATTTTGGACATTTTTTCCTAGGACATTTAAGTACATTACCATACTTATTACTTACTAATCTATTAATTGATACGTTATAGCCAATTTATTATGTATAAATAATATAAGTATATGAATATTATAAAATATTCTAATATAATAAATAATATATTCTAATAATAATTTTTGTAATTAAAAACTTATAATTATATAAAATTAAAAAATAAACTATTAATTAAACTCGTTTTTTTCTAAAAAAAGTTGATTTTTATTTAACTAAATATATAATTGATATTTGATTGACAAGGGGGTGGAACGCGTATTCCATAATTATTCAGTAATCAGTATAGTATTGCAGTATAGTACATATTTAATATGCGTACAGGCAAAATTTACATAAATAAATAGAATCTATTTATAGATTTTCAATGTATAATTATTTTTAACTAATATTTTTAAAATTTTTAAATAATTTATAAAACAATATTGATATCTAATCACACCTAAAATATGTATTATTATAATAATAAAATTATAAGTGTATTACTTTTTTTCGGTTTGTCATCTAATCGAAATTTCAACGACAAATTCGATAAGTGAAAAAATGTTCAACCGTGCCACTTCAATATAATAATAAATAATAATGTACTTATAAGGAAACCGATTCTTTTCAAAAACTCGTTTTGCGTGTACCTACACCACAACGGAGTAAACATAAATTTGTTTTACTCGGAATACTAATGAGAAAAAGAACATTTAATAATAAAATTTAGCTAGGACTAAAAAAACAAAATAATAATCAAAATTCTAGCGCGCACCGACGGTGACGGACCAGTCTCAGACAGACAGTCAATGGGGGCGGCGCTACAGCGGCGACGGCGGCGGCGAGTCATGTGCGCAGACTGCAGGTTGTCGACAGTCATCTGTCGCGGCTCCATGCGAGTTCGTCTTTCGTGTTTGTTGTCGATTGTCTGTGTCGTTTTCTATTCACACGGTGACGCGCGCGTATTTCGTTTTCGAGGCCTGTTTGAAATCGTTATCACACACCATCGGGCATTAACGTAGTGTATGTGAGACCCCGTTCGTTTGTGCGGTTTTCGCGTTAATTTCCCGCGTCGACGGGAACGAGCGCCTCCGGTGCAGCAGCCATGGAGGACTCGTGTCCCGCGAACAACGTTGCGCAACAGGCTGAAGCGCAGCGTTTTCGGAAACAGTCAAAGAAAATTGGCCGGAAACTGTCCCGCCGGCTATCTCTCATCACCAAAGTACCCAACATATTTAACGTTAAGTTTGCTGGCTCTGAAAGTCCGTCCACGCCGCACAAAATCGTCCATGGCGTCTCCTCGGCCGCCGTTGACGGCGCCATCCCGCAGGCGCACGAGATCACCGTTATCGCGCCTGACAAAACTCAAAGATTGGTGAGTACCTATCTGCGGTACCTTTTACATGCCTACCAGTTTCGTCCCTGGTTTTCTTTTTCAGCATATTATTATATTGGGTGTGCGCAGATTTTAAAATATGTAATAAACAATTAATAGTGTATCCAAAACAACTCTCATGCTTTTTTTCAGGTTTCATAACCAACTAATCATTATTCGTAATTCGTAAATATATCTAATAATTTGTTTTTAATTGTCGTAAAATGGGGTGATTAGGGCCAATTTCAGAGGTGTTTGGGTAATATATCTTAGAGTTTTTAAAATAAATTTATTTATTTTTTAATAAAGGTAAGATGTATTCTAATATTATTTACTAAGTATGAAAAGCACATTCACTTTGATAGTTTTTTTTTATATATATTTTTAAAAATCGACTCTATTCATACACAATCTACTCCATGTATGGCCACTTGATTATTTTGCTCTATAAATTTATTTACACGATGTTTCTAAAGTGAATATAGGGTCAGTAAAATAAATGCTTATATGTTATAGCTAATATACAATGTATTTCCCAGTGAGAAATTGTTAATTATACAATGAAAACAAACGTTATGTAAAATATTACATATGATATACCGAATACGGGATGAATAGTCATTCAATGATTTTGCTCTATGAAATGTATTATAATATCTTTGGGGTGTACCTATGGGGTCAGAAAAATAATTTTTGAAAAATGTAGACTTATACATATAAAATATATTGTTCAGTAAAAAATAGTTTATACTTATAGGTAAAACTGAAAAAAAGAACAAAAATATATTGCTTACCTACCAATAATATATATATATATATCGACACATTCAGTTCCTATTAGAAACTCAATTTATAAATTAAGTGTAAACCATATATAATACCCAATACGTAAATTCATTATTTTTTTTCTCTTTTTTTACTTTCTATGTATCATCATATTAATATCTATGTAATGTATTAATATTTATAAATTGTAATACGTTCAATGGCCTCTAATGCCGAGGATAGTTCATTTAATAAAAAAAAAATGTTTATATACCGAACCTAATCGCCCTAAAATCAAAATATACATTTTTTTTTTAGATTTGTGAAAAATAATATAAATATCCAAAACTTATTACATAGATATAATTATACACAATTGGATCGCTCAAATTATTTTCGTTTGCCTAAATAATTGTTTATATCCGAAAATTTGATGTAAAATTACTGATATATTTAAACTAGTTGTGTAATATCGATAATTGTATTAGTTCTCAACGCTATAAACAAATTAATTAATAATTTAGATATAGTTGTATGGTAGGTATATAGTTTATATTAGTTTCAGAATACCTCATGTTAAGATATACAGTTAATTCAATAAAAAATTTTCTTCACAACTTTTCTACGTTTTAAAGTAAAAGATAAAAATTAAAATTTTTGAATATTTCTAATGAAGTTTCTTATTTTATACTACCTAATACAAATATGCTTACAAGTTACAACCTACTGTATACCTATCTATATCCTACAATTATAGTGGAATATTTTTAGAGGCATTTTGAGCCATAGAAAAGATCTAGTAATTGTATATAAACAATATATATGACATTAAACTGATGTATTTATATGTAATTATATTATATATATATATATATGTATTACCACCTATAATATTTTATAATTCTAAAATGTATTGATATCGCAATAAAAAAAACCTTCATCCTGCTTCTGTTTAAAAATATGGCGATGATCTCTTTATTTACTTCACGCAATAATTCTCCTTATCACCAAATACGGTTGTCCCGGTTTTGTACAGCTTAATAATACTATAGGCGTGAAGCAATGATTACGCGATATGTGAAGTTTTTTTCAACAGTGAACAAACCACAATATCAGTCCTTTATTATAATATTTTTTTGTATTCCATCAATGTTAATATACAACAAATAATTATTTAAGAATGTTATATGATTATAACAATATTATATAAATATATATTTGCCCATACATATATTATATTAGGTACAATAGTGTTTGTGATTATTTAGTTTAATACAAGACATCAATCCTAACGTACGGTTCATATGATAGGTTTTATCTTAAATTATTAAATAGCTAGAACGGTATAAAACAGTGTGGTTGAAGATATGTATATAATAGTTTTATATTCTTAAGCCTATGTAATATAATATATTACATATTCCTAACATATTAAATTCCTTACATTTTCTTCGGTTCGTGTTTTTCGTGGGTGTTCAGAAGAAAACAATACAAGCTACATTTAAAATTATTTAGTAATATTATGCCAGAAATATATTAATATTAATTTCTAAGATTTAATAATATAGCACAGTATAAAATATGTATAATACAATATTACAATTGGTTACACTATAATTTAAATTTAGGACTATATATCCTATAATATGTTATATGCTTTACATTTTCTATATAGGACCTAAGTCTTTATACTCGGGTCTTATTACATATAGGTAGGTATATGATTTATAAGAATTATAAAAATAGTATGCATTACAAAAACTAGTATTAAAATGTAAACATTTCTAATATTTATTAATATTTTAACAGATGAAGTTTATTATGGTATATAAATTATTTAAAAAAAAAAATGCCTATGTTAAAACTAACATAATATGTTTTTGGAATTATGAACTCGATATGAGTGTGTTATAATATGTAAAATCTACACAGAGTTAACGAACAGAAATCAGTAAATGTACCTACCTATATTTTAAATGCATTCATTACTATGCATGATTTTGGTTCGCTTTCTCCAAAAAAAAGCAGATGCAACATTGACATCAGTTAAAGACCAGGGGTTTTTAAAATATCATTAGATACGAGGCGAAAGTTTTTGATACACTATTTATTTGCATCAGTTGATACTTTTAATAAATCTATAATAATTATAAATAAAAACAGAATGTATACATTTAAACTCGAGAAATATTTTGTTAATTTCTCATTTTCGATACGTACTCGTATATATTATATACCTAATATTTTATTCAAATATTTTACTTCTTAGATCTTAGTTTGATTATTTTCTTTAAATCAACTGTATAGAAATATACTTAATAGTTAATAATATTATGTAAATATAGTTGTCCACGTGATACGTGAACGTACGATGTAGTTATATAGAAACTATGAGATTATATTACATAACAAATTTAAAATGTTAAAATAATTATTTACAATATTTTCCAACTATGTCTGTACAACTTATTTAGTGAACACTTTTCTATATTCAATTTCGTAACAGTTTCGATTTATACATTACTAAAATAATTTTTATTAGGATTTCGGTTGAAGGATGTTTGATTAAAAATAAAATTATATCTTATTATCTTTCTTTCTTTTGTTCTGTCATGACTCATCTCATCAGGTGTCTGTGACAAGCTTCTTTTTTATTGCTTACCAACGCTAAATTATTGTGCTAGAATAACTTTTAGTTTGTGTTTTCATGCAAATTTTCTTCTAAACAGATCGCCCACCATTTATGTCCTTATCTGAAATAAAATAGACAGAAAAAACTGAACATTATATTGAGAGTTTTATTTAAGCTTAAAGTAGTAAGTGTGGGAGTTAGCCGTTACATTTTCAGGTTGGCGGATTTTCAATGATCATTGACTATTGAGCGTGGGTCTTAACTATGTCATTTCTCCGAACGATGACCGTTTTAATTTAATTCTAACAATAAAACAATATCTAAAGAAAAAAAATTGTATTGAACTTATTAAAAAGTAAAAATAAAGTTAATAAGTTGAGAAAAGTATACAATTTTTAACTTAATTTTATTAAACAATTTTTTTTCTTATTGATCTTGAAATTTTTTTTAATTAAATTTCTGCTTCCACATCTAAGGACATTAGCATTACATTTTTTGTACATGTGTTTACATTCTAATTGTGACTCATTCAGTTAATGTTGGGAAAATAATATAAATCAAAGAAAAATACAAAAAAAAAAAATAAAAAAAATAATTAAATGAAATAAAATACAATAAAAATAAAAGTATTAGTTAATAAACTATTATTTAAACAAGAAAAGTTTTAAAATTGTTTAGTCGGTCCTTATATTAAGTTTAATATTTTTATTTTTTTGAAGAACTCTATTGTTTTTCTTTCGTTTGTAGGATTTGGACCAAGACTTATTCCAATAAGGTGGCTTATGTCAAGTTACTTTAACATTTTGTGTGATTTATTTGAAGTTTTTTTTTACATTTAGAAGGTTTTACTGATGAAATAAAATAATAATCAAAGCATATTTATTATAATAAACTACATATAATTATATGCAACTATAATATGTAAGTATATATAATGTATAATACAACTCGAAAAACAACGCGTGGTTTCTTATTTTTATTCTTTATTGAATGTTTAAATGTTACTTATTAAATTATTTTATTTTTATTGTTATTAAGAAGTTACTTAATATGAATAAATTTATTTTATCGTAATTTATTTTTAATCGTTTATTTTATTTTATTCTCATTTTTCGTAAATTTAAATTCTTAGTTCTTAGTTCTTAAAAAAGACATACTATACATATTGAATATAAAATACAAATATAAACAATTCATTGCACATTTTGCGAATAAGGCTAAAATTGTATATGGTTCTTGGTTTTTAGACTTATTATTTATATTAATAAAATATTTAATATAATTTAAAATTTGGTAAAAATTATCGTGTATAGGTACCGCACAAGAAATATTTGGAAATGCCGATTTAACTGGTATAGTTGAATGTACTTTATTTATACCTTACCTGTAGCCATACACAATATTTTCACTATCAAATGTGAAGTGCGTGTCATATACATGAAAAATATAACCGTATATCAAACGACGCATGTATGTATAAAAGTGAATTTTGTAAAGTCCTATTGTTCTTATTCTATAATATGGCTTCACTGTTAACTCAAATTCATTTTAAAAATAATTTAAAGATACTAGAGATTCTATTGTTGTATCTACTAAGTATTTTAGGTTAAAATAATATAGCTAACAACGAATATTGGTTTTTACACGTTCTTTATGGAATTGTTAGCCTGAAGACCAGGTTATAAGCTTTAACAATATGGTTTTCTAGGCCACATTTGTGTTTATAAGAGGAATTGATAGATAAACTGGTTAGATCAATTGTATACCTATATTAAAAACTAGTGTACCAAGACATAGAAAAGTATCTTGGAGAAGAGGTACTTTTGTCTTTCGTCTATAGCCTATGTTAAATAAATTATTATTGAACGGAAGTTTAGATAACCAAACAGTGTACAACTTGAAATTTTAAACTCCCCATAGCCTATATAATATAATATTATGTAGGTACTTACCTATATATTATATTTAAATACTACCAAAAATTAATCTCAACTGAAATTCGTTTTCTGAATGCATTGATTGGTGAATTATTGTTTTCAAATGTATAAAAGCAGTACATTAAAGAAAAAACAAGAGACTAATATACCGTTATTCTCTTCTTTTTTTTCTTTTTCCTTTTTATATATTATATCGAAACTAATAATTTTTTTAATTTTAGAAGAAATAGTAGTACGCATTAATATCATCTTCTTATTATATTTTAGGTATAATTAGTATCATAGTGTCACAGTGAAATATATTATATTGTGTAGTGGTGAATCAGTAGTTGGACACGTATATGTTTTCAACCCAGTCATTGTATAATGCACGTCATATTGTAGTGGTGTCGTATACTGTAAAAACGTTTATTGTGGTTCACATTTTTATTGATATTTTTAGTAGATAAGACTCTTACATGACAATATGTTAAGTGTATCTATATAACATTCTTGACATTTTTAAAAATCGTGTATTTTATTTTGAGAAATTTTAAAATTAACAACAAATAATATGGGGTATAATATTTTTTAAAAGTATTTTAACACTATCTATATTTTATATGATATGTTAATGTGTTAGTAATTATTAACCTAACCTAACTTAAAGTCTATACAGGTAATTAAATAGTTAGGTACTGACAGTTAATATTTTGAACTTCAATTTTTTAAATATTGACCAAGACTAGTATAAGGCACTTATAATATAATATTATTATGCATAGCAGTAATACAAGTTACTTATACTATACAAATTTTAAATTTCTCAATAGGCATGATAACCTGTGTTGTTTTGTATTATAATAATATATCGGTAATTTGATACAACTATTTGTCTATCACCAAAATTAAGCCTTGCATATTAATTATGTTTAAAGCTACATAAGAAAATAACGGACTTTATTTATTTATCTACGACATCACAATAGCTTATATTCATTGTAGTAAAACTATTGTTTAATCAACTTTAAGATATTTGGATCTCATATTTGAATGCGCACGTTTCGAATTAGTATGAAAGAATTGTTAAGTGCCAGAGGGAACCGGTTGTGGTTTTTGTTTTGTACCTATTTATTTTCGCGAAGAAAGTAAACTATAAGTATTATAAATCAAGTAGAATGTTACCTATACGTTATATTGGTTAAAAAATGTCGTAAATAATGCGATAAAATTATAAAATAATATTTGTTAACCTTATATTTAATATTTCGCATTTTCTGGTCAAACCTAATTTCACTTTATTTTAAAATAATACATTACCCGTATAGTAATAGTAAAAGAAAACCGTAAACAAGTAGTTGATGTTTAATGACAGAAAACAAGTTTATTTAATTTTGTTTTATATTAAACTATGTTTTATCTATTAACATTGAGTATACTAATTAACTTAAATTAAAAATATCCGTGTGTGAATATAAATTATTAATAAAATATTGTTTTTCTTACAAAATTTAAACTCGTTTTCACTATTGGAGAATTTTTTTTATTTTGAAAGATTTAAAAATGTTTTTGATTTTATTTATCAACAATCACATAATGTAGGTACTAATGTACTATACACGGAACACCATGTTATAAATAAATATTATACGTATCTAGGTAATAAGCTATTATTTATTTATTACTAATAAATCTTAAAAAAAATGTTAAATTTGCATATAATTTATTGCTTTTATATTTTTTAATTTAAATCTTAAGTTATCGTCAACTTGTTAAAATAAATTTTTCAATAATATATTCATACCTTGAGTTGTTTTATTTTGTTTCATTAAATTATGATTCAGAAAAATTATGTTTACTGCTAACCGTTCGCACACTTCGGCTATACACATAAGCATTGACTTATGCGTTACGCTTTCTGCAACTAATTTCAGTGTTTCACTAAACTGTATAGTAGACTTTGTAGCTAATTGTGCTGGTATAGATTTAGTTCAGACAATATTGCAAAATGTATACTGTAAATCAATTATCAACTAAAAGCAAAATTTCTGATTCGTCCAAATCCATGCATGTATAAATATATAGGTCATTGGCAGGCCCAAATAGGCCAGTCGAGGATTCAAGATAATCTCAAAGGGCCGCTAAAATGTTGGACTAGTCACTAGTAGGACTCAAATAAAATATCTATGTAAATATAACATTAAACAAGGTAATACCTTATTTTCTATTTCGTCAACAAATGTGATAAGGTTATTTTAATTTATTAATATTAAAATTTGGTCAATATGGGATACTATAGCAAATTACGGGCTAGTAGAAAAATATTTCTTGAAGGGCCGAGACTACCCAATTCGGTTCTGGTCATTGGAACCAATAAACATTTAAAAATGAAATTACCAAAAGTAAAAAAATATGGTAAGTGGACTATTGAGTGTATGAAAAGGAGTCTATACTTTTCAAATTCGTGATAAGAATCTACAGCTTTACATATTTTAATAAATATATTTATATATATTTTTATTAAACCAATAATATCTATTTACTTAATATTATAATTTTTAAAAAATGTTTTCAATAATAGCTACTTTGTAACATTTTTTTGAAACTAACAATCCATACCTTTCATGATATTACATAATTAGTAAAAGGTCAAACTATTGCTGTATTAGTAATATTAAATATACTAGTATACTATATATACATTATACATATATACTTAAAATTGTTTATAGATCTCAATAATATATATTAAAGTTAATCTAAGTTCTTAAATGTTGGACAATAATTAATGTTTAAAATTTTACAAATTCTAAAAATATAAAAATATATTTTATGTTTACATAAATATATATTTTTATGTTTTACATTAAGCACAGTATAACATATACATAAATAATTATACTCATTGTTTCTTAAAATATATAAATCTATGGTTGGTTTATAACACAGAATATCCAATCACTTAATCAGTAAGTTATTCGTTGATACTTTAATTGAATGAATAAAACTAGTTACAACTTACAGAGTAATAGTATATTATTTAATACTAGTATTGCCTGAGGTATATCGCTCATCTCGTTATATTAATTCGTATACGTAACATCCAATTCAGATTAAACAACTTTTTTAATTCAAATAATTTTTACTTCTATTTCAGAATTTAAAAATATTAAAACCGTACAGTAGGTACACGTAGTTTATATTCTTAGATAATTAAATCTGACAAATAATTAAATTAATGTCTTATTTCCATATAACACGATCAATTTTTATACTCGATGATGTCATTTATAATTAATTTGGCAACCTACAAAAAAAATGTAATTGTTTATTTCTTTGGATTGGTCTAATTTACATCTGGCAATGACCTTTAAACCGGACTGGGAATACTTCTATCATGGCATATTATTTAGTACGCTCCACGTGCACATTGTTTAATAGGTAGTGAAATCGGACCCGTTGAGAACGGATAAAGAATGAGTAAAAGAAAGAATATTTCTCCATTTACTATACGGATAGCTTTAAGTTCCATAAAACGATACAAATGCCAATTATAGTCATTACTTATTACGCACTTGCAGGTCAGCATCTATTTAACTGCAATTTATACTAATCGTTAAATTTTCTCACTCAAGTTTGTTATTCATAAAATGTTAATGTATATCTATAATTAACAATAATTTATCAATTCATAAAAATTGAAATTTTTACTTCATAGATATAGGTACTGATACTGTCTGTTGCCTCCTACCATAATATATAATATATAGGTATCAAAATTTATAAAAAAAGGCAATATTGAAATATTAAAAAAAAAATTATATTATTCATTTAGGATTTTGATAAATTAATTAATATGGTATCACGACGGTGGCTTAATTATTAAAATATTCAACGAAATGTGTTCAAAAGGATTCTTTTCACTAAGCTTTGACCGCCTTATAAACTCTGCCATATAGGTTTCAATGAAATTTCGAGTAGTACCACGATGTAATTTGTTTCTCTTATTTTGAAACATTCTACATTTTACAAATGTGTACTTATAGTTAACTTGTACATGATAATCACCTACCTCTTGAATACTATTAAACGATTTGCAGAAATCGATTTAACAGACGATTTAGCCTTGGCAACATAGGACACAACTTTCTGAGCAATCAAACATAAGCTACAAAATCACACCAAAAGTTAATAAATATTATACAGAAAACCAAATAAGACTAAATCTAGAAAAAACACAAATATGCAATTTCCGTTTCCGGAATCAAGAATCAAAAATGTAACTAAAAGTTGAGTGGCTAGGAAAAATACTGAAAAATACAGAGCATCCAGTATACTTAAGGGTTACACTGGACATAACCCTCACGTTTAAGGGACAGTGTAAGAACACAAAAATGAAAATTGAAATAAGAAATAACCTTATAAGAAAATTAGGAGGTAGCAAGTGGGGTGCGACAACAAATACGGTTCAAACCACTGGATTAGCACTTTGTTTTTTCGCTAGTGAGTAGGCTTGCCCGGTGTGGAATCAATCAAAAAATACCAAACATGTTGATATGGAACTTAATTAGACCTATAGGGTAATGACCTATAGGATGCCTCAAACCAACGTCACTAAAATATATCTACACATTAGCAGCTCAACCAAGAATACGGAGACATGTGGCCACATCCATAGAAAGAACCAAGCAGACAATAGACCAATGACATTCCATGCACGGCTATTCAAGTCCTCCAAAGGAGACTCAAATCCCGAAGAAATTTTATTGTCTGTTCAAACGCAACCCAAGACTAGCCAGACTAGCTTAGGTTACGTAAATGGAGAGAAGAATTGCAAACTGACATATCTGTCACGCATGCCGAATACTTACCACCTGGAGGAAATTAATAACCGTGGATAATATAAAAGACAATAAACAGATCAAGTGCAAGAGTAGTTGAAATAATAGCAAATATGGTAAAACGGGGTTACCAAGAAGAACCGAATATATGCGAATGCGGTAAAAACCAAACAGATGAACATTTATTATAGTGTGTCCTTGCTCCAGCAGGATGCACGATTAATGACTTGGCATTAGCTAACGTAAGGGCATATCAGTAGCAACTTTTTGGCTCAAACAAAGTATATAAACATTTTATTTTATTTTATTTTATAATCCCAGCACCGAATACGATAAGAAGATGACATCGTAGTATTGAATTATTTACACATTAATTTTGTTGTACTTTTTGACTATTTTGTGGTATATATATAGTCAAGTATTTAACTGTTTAAAGACTAATTCAAAAATATTATTCTATTATATTTGTAGATAGGTAAGTATAATGACAATATTTGACAATTATAAATGTTAGAAACTTTAAATTTTTCAGAGGTTACGATTTAAATATTTTTCATCGAACTATTCAATAATTGGTGACTTATCTTTACTGATACAATTTAATCATTCCATCCATATGTAAATAACTGCAATGTACATTAATCATTACCTGAGGCTATGCAATTATTAGTGTACCTTATCATATTTTGAATGACATGCATTTTTTTTTTTAATTAAAAGAAAAATGGGTAACCTATCGAATTTTAGGTGATCGACCTTAATGAAGAAGAACTCAATTATAAAATGATTTAAGGAGTGTCTTAATATCTATTACTCGTTGCAAAAACAAAAACAATATAATATACATATTTATAGGTTTTACACTTTTTTAATGATTTACTTCATTAATATTTTACATTGTATTATAATATACATCATATTCTTTTTAAGTTTTGAAAACAATTTTTGTAATTGTATGAATTGTATATTGTCATTTTTTTCAAAAGTTTTTTGCTAGTAAGATTAGCAAGTTTACTATGCCTATATAATAATATCTAGTAAATTAGTAAAATAAACAATTAAATATTCTGAATTTTCGTTTCTAATGTGAATCTACTTCCTAAGTATTTTACATTAAGTATTTAGTTAGTTTAGTTCAAATATAAATATTTATTACAAAAAGAAGGTATTTCGTTTTTATTGAAATGAATTTAGGTGTTTGTTTTTTCCCCACAACATCCAGTTGACATTGACTCCGAGAGTTTTCACTTTGATCACTCTCCGCTGTCAAACCCGTTTGGGCTATATACGCGACCACAGGTTTTAAAACCTACTACTGAACACCGGCCACGTGACAAAACATTCATATAGGTTAACGATTTAATAATTTTAATTTATCTAATTTTACCATCGAAAGAAATGTGCACATTGTAGATAAACAAATACAATAAGTTTATCGTGGTTGTGATAATGCAGTACAAATTATGAACGAAAATAATATTATTATAGGAATATAAATTTTTTTGGACGCGTAAATCTGGAGATAATGTTATGTTTGCATTTCGTGGGTTGTTTCTTCGTGACATGTGTAGGTATTATATATTAATATATTTATATACTATATAGGTAATACATATCACACAAAGGCGAGGGGCGCCCCGATCATTGACTCTATTATGGGAGCATGCAAATTACGCTTAATATAGGTACACACGTATACTATAATATACCTATATTAATATATATATATGCACAATATTGTATGTGGTTTATATTTATATTGAACAGGTGTCATTGTGCTATGAAAATTGGGCAAAACGTATTGTTTGAATGGTGATGACAAAAGAGCCGGCGTGCACAACGTCCGTGAAGGCCGAATAAAACGTGGACGTGCAATGTAGCTACTGGTTTATGCGATGGCAAGGGGAGTTTCTAGGGAGAGCAATAGGAAAAACTATAGACGGACGAAGATTAAAAAAATTATATAAAAAATGATCACACGTTATAACGTCTGCGGTCTGCCTTTATTAAATTCTAAAGATAATGTTTGTATTATTAGTATCTACAACTGATTTACGAAAATTATTTTTGTGTTCAAAACTATTATTTTCATTTAAAAGACACAATAATAACTTATTATATTTATTGGGCAATTTTGAAAATTATTAAAAAAATTTCAATACATTAGTCATTAACTATATATACACATACCTATAAGTATTATTTTTGTATTACATTTTAATCAATACCCGTCTGCCATTTTCTATTATATTAAAATGCGATTCAGTGTTTTGGATGATTTTAATCATCCATAAAACGAAATGTTTCAATACTTAATTTGTATGTTTTGGGGTTTGAGTTATTGCTAAAACTCCTATTTGTATTGGACAGTGTAAAACGACTACATAAAACAGTTCATTTCAGTATTGGCTATTTTATCGATATCAGATTACGCGTTTTGCTTAATTATTAGTCCATTGATCATTTTTGGTGTTTGAATCTAACAGCTTAATGCAACTACTAGTAATATAACCAACATTATTTCCATAACCATTAATATATATTTAAGTATGTAGTAGGTACTTTTTACTGAATACTACAATACTGCCTAAAACGAATATATATATTACACAAGTATTTATAACCCAAATCACAATAGGAACCGTCTTTTTTATTTTTTTCGCATTACATTAATCACATATTTTAATTTTCGAGATAAATTTATTAGTTTTTATAATGTATGATAAATAATGATGTTTATAATGTGTGTCATAATAATTATTATTTTTGGCCTTATCATGATTGTGCAAGTAATTTATTTTGTTCATACCTCTGTGGATATATTATTATTATTTATATAATTATTTATTACAACTGTAAGAAATTAATAATTATTAATTAATGCGAGTACTAAAAAAATGTAAGAATATATGGCATGTATATAAAATATGTATACGCATAATAGATTTTCAAACATTTCGTAAACATTTTAGCAGTATTCAAAAAGTTAGTTAATGTTTTGAATTTTAATATATTATGTGTGTGTGTGTGTGTGTGTGTGTGTGTGTGTGTGTACTAGTATTTATGTACTACAAAAATGTTTAAGGAAAATATTTAGATAGCGATTATGTCAAAAAGAGGTTTAAGGTAAGCATGCTATGTATATTTAAACAAATAAAGTTAATACCATGATATATATTGTATAATATGTTCCAATAACGTAATTTCATTCAATAACTTATTTACAATTCTTTATAACCCGAGCACGGATTGACTGATGAATGATGATAATTGATCACTTGTATTGTTTAAAGTCAACAAAAACGTAAGGAATAAAATAAAAATGTTTTGTATGTATGTAAATATGTTACATGATAACTGATATGCATCAGTTGTGATAATATAATAGTATAATAATAAATTGCATATGTAGTTTTTAAAATGATATTTACTGTTTGCACACTAATATTCTTTTATTCGTTTAAGTATATTATTAAGTATTGACATAATTAGAGTAAATGTATACAAAGTCTAAAAGTTTTAACTGTTCTTATCATCTGCTTTTTTCATAGAATATTTGGTTAAATGTTAATTATTTAGTTGACCTCAATAATTTAGTATTCTGTAATGTAGATACCTAAGTAGTAGCGATTACTTTATCCCCTTACAAAGTTTTTTAAAATAAATAATTAGTAAATTGTATTAACATTTCAACGATCAAGAAAATGACCTAGTTTTCTCTATCTAGGTACCTTATTTTAATAATATCATTAATCTTAATTCATATAAGTTATAACTTATAGCTAAAATAAATATTATATTATTAATGTCCATTATTTAGTATTATTTTAACGCTTATAAACTCAAAATAATTGTTTAAAGTAAACTAACTTTTTAGAAATTGGTTTTTACGTTGTGTAACTTGATCATCTTAAGGGTTATCAAACGCACATATCATTAACTAAATGTAAAAAAATAAAAATAAAATGCCTGTATGAATTAAAGTTATTAAATACGTTTAAGTCTTTTAGCTTTGAGAGCATTATTAATTGAAAGCTTCCTCACAAAATAGAATCTAATATTGTAATGTAATTATGTATTAATTGTATCTACCCTATTATTTTTCTTATTGGTACTGATTATTACATTTTTTTAAATAAAAAAAATGTCTATAGGTACGTCTACACATTGTAGCATTAACGTATTTTAAAATTATACAAATATTATAGTATCTATAATTTTATATTTTAATCAGAAATAATATATATATTTGATTTATTTAAAGTATTTGAGACATTTTATTAAAAAAATTATTCATTGAGGATAATATTATAACACTGTTCATTATATATTGTATTTTCAATGAAAATCTACATAGAAAATAATTTTATAATGTTTTTAAACATATGACACTTTGATAAGTAAAATACCCCCAAATCCGATTATTATTTAATTTAAATATTTAGTTCAATAAAAGTAGGAATTACTTAAGATAAAAAAAGTAATTTAGATTACCTTATTTTATCTTGATGAATAAAAAAAAAACGTTTGAACTATTCACATATTACTGAAAATTACGAATAAAATATAATACAATACTGTAGTGTAGGTATATAGCTTTTATACTCAAAACGGAGTGCATATAATTGTGCTACATTATTTGTTTGCAATCGTGTAAGTATAATTTGTAGTTCCGGGGACACAGTCCGTCCTTGTGCCACAACTAACGTCTCATAATAATCAAACACCGTATAATATGACACATTATACCCATGTTTGACCCCTCCCCCTTCCACCACCGCGTGTACGACCTCCGTTCAATGCATGACTAGTGGCACACCGGTCCATTGGATGTGCAAAAACGAAGATTTTGAGATCAAAGTTCATCGTCTGTTGATTATGTTGCTTAACATGTATACATTTTTGACTCAAACACGTCAATGTAACAAAAAAAAATAAAACACTTACTATTTTATAACATTACCACAGAGTATATGAAATACATTAAAAAACACTGACGTATGTATGGTGGATATTCTTATCAGTTTTCCATAAGAATAATAAAATTTTTTGAGATGTGACCATTCTAATTTCATATATTCTGTGGTATTACTATTCTACACTGATACACGTGCATACACGTGTTTTTTACCAGATATTACGAAATTATTTATTTTTTCTTATTTTTATGTAACAAGTAATTTACGGGATCACCGACATATCCTTCAATTATAAGTTCTAACTAACTCGACGGGTTACACGCCCAACAACAACTTACTCGTCTGATATTATACACACATACAACTATAATACAAGTGAGCCGGTCTCGTTTCTGCAGAAACTGTCAAGACTCGCGGGTTGTTGTTTTATTCCCATTGTTCTCACACTACCGGGTAACACAATATAAAAGGATGTGTCAATACGGTTCGGAAGAGGATCGGCTCTATTGTGGTGGGCTATATGTATTATAATGTAGATAAAAATGCATTTTTGAAAAAAAAATTTAAACCTAGTAATAATAATTGGTTGACCTCAAATAACCCATTTATGTTCATTAAACCCATCCCGTTTGTTCGCGCCTCTTGTTTGGATTGTATATAATTCTATATTGTATACTATATTGGTACACATTGACGTTACCGCGACCGCGTCACGCACGCTATAAACTATATGTATGTTTTATAAACTATAAGATGTGTATTTAACCCAAATATTATGTTATGTTAAAGCCTAAAGGAAAAAGATTTACTTTGTAAATATATCATTCCTGTGAATATAATAATTCCTCACCATATGTTATCGATCTAAATAACCATTTAAAATACCTACCAATTATATATCATTAATTCGATATACACCTAGACACATCATATTATAATTTATAATACTTTTATTGTTTTAATTTAAAGTTCAATGAACAATACAGCTAATTTGGTTTTTAATGTATTGTAACAATATCTATAAAGAATAAAAAACTTTTCCTAGATAACTAATATTGTAACAAGATTTCTCCGACCACGTTGCAGTATAATTTGTATTTATGATAAGAAAATAAATTGTGTTTATAAGGCTAAATAAATGTTCGTCATACATTGATTCAAGCATTTCGAATTAAAAATGTGACTGACATGTTATAGATGTATACATACTAAGTAGGCAAATAAATATTAGTTAGTATTCGATTATAGTAATATTGTTAATATTGTACAAAATTCGAAATTTGTAACTTCTACCTACATGAATTATTTACATACCTATACTTATATCAACTGAGATTTCAAACTAATATTTTTTGAATTATTCGGAGTACGTCTGGTCAGAAATATTTAATTGGTAGGTAATTTAGTATAAATACTGTAAATTTTTTTTACAATAGAGGTAGTTATGTGTTAAAGTTATAATTTTTCATATATTTCGTTTATTTCTCATTAAAATAATTTATATTCTTTTAACAGTTCAGTTAGATAACTACAGAAAATAATATGTAGTGTTATTTATGCTCACGTATTTATATATATTATATACGTCCAGAAAATACTTACCCCCTCCCTTCTCCTCCTCAAAAAAAGCTTCTATATAAAAAATTATAATAATATATATGTACTGTTATCATCAAAACGTTTAAACGTAAAAATGATGACTGAAATATACATGTCATATTTGAATTTAGACATTTCCTGTACGACTGTACGTTAGTATAATAATTAATATTGAAATATTAAAATTGGATTCTATTTCATCATTAACTTATATATATAGTGTAACAATTCATCAAAAAAAAAAAAAATGGGTTTTAATTTAAATGATGAATACTTAAGAATGTATTAGTGATTTGATTACATTTTAAAATACATCCATTATAAGTAATTTATAACGAAAAAATTTGAAATTAATTCTTCAAGGTATTTAAAATTATAATCACTAAAGTCAGCTGGTTTTATTAGTTTATGAAATAAAATAAAAGTTATCCACAGTATAAAAAAATACTTTACAATTTTTAAAGTGTTGCCATGTTGGTTTACTAAAACTATAGAAAATCGTTATTCGGTATCTTGTTTGATCTTACATGTTTACATACAATACTATGGAAGTATTGAATAAACAGGAATTCTAAAAAACAATTTCTGACTAACTATAAAACGATAGAAGTCATAAATTAAGATGTGCGCGTGAAAATATCTAATCTTTATTTTCTTTATTCATAGAGTATGCGTGACAAGACTAAAACATATTTTGCTTTCTGAAATTTATTTAGGTTTAGGCAGTTATATACACTTAATGGATGGTTTCCAACTCACAACAATCATACGTAATAAAAACTATAATTATTATAGGTATAGGGCTATAATGTATAGTATTGTAATGTAATGAGACATATTTTCTAGGACATAATTAAAATAAAACTTCTCTAATTTGACTTAATTTTGAAGTCAAACCATTTAATCGTCTTTATTAATAGACAACGAGACTACAAATATTATCAGATAGAAAATGATTATCAAACTATTTCTGAATAATACATATACGTGTAATTTAAAGTTAAAATCGTATGTATTCTGTTACTATTTTATTATTATGTTCTAAGCTCTTATACAAACTATAAAAAAATAGATACTACCCTTTATTTTTTTTTTTTTTTTTTGGACTATAAGCTTTTTAAACTGAAAATTATCATATACGTAATCTATTTTCTACTTTCATAGAACAGTCATATTTTCTGTTATTTTAAGATAATATTTAAATAGGAAGAAAAAATAGGCTTACTTTCTATTTGTAAGATTTGATGTTATTTTTCCGACTCCAAGGCTATGGATCTTATTGTATTTTATAATTTCTATCCGCTAACCGTTTGCCATGCTACGATATTATTGTAACAAAAATATTATTTCATCATAATTTCAAGGACGTTTGTACAAAATTTTTATTTGTTGATTTTTAGTATTGCATAGTGTATGCATTGTTTATTCGATAGACCTTTCCACATTAGAGTTTTCTGTTAAATGCACGTGTTTCAGAAATAATCATTAAATTTAGATTTGGAGTTAATCGATGAATATATAGGCATTCTAGTACCGCCGACGATATAATGTATTATAATATATAGAATTTTCAAACTACAAGCATACTTGGCAGAGTTGGGCAAAAACAAATCAAAATAATGAATAAAAAATAAAAGCATGAATAACTTATTATTTTGCGAATAAAGAATAATATTTTATTTTGAATAGTTTTAGTAGTGAATAAAAAATAAAAAATTATTATGAATAATTCAACTAGTGAATAAAAATAAAAATTATTCTTAATAATTTAACTTGTGAATAAATTGATTATTCTGAATAAATGAAATAAATAAATTGTGAATAATATCCAATTTTCGTATTATTGGGATATTCAATTTTTTCTTTTTTTCGTGTGTCATTAATATACTTTTCATATTCATCTAAAATAGAACTGTCGTGCTTCCTCTTTAAATGTGATTTAAAATTTGAGGATGAAAATTTAGATCCTTTAATGTTTACATTTTTTGGCTGACATTTAACACAACTTGCTATCACATTTTTAGAGTCAGAAGAAATTAATTTAAAAAATGTTCCATCAAGTATAATAGCATTAGTGGCCATTTTGATCGACTTTGATGACTGCTGTTCATTTTGGGAAATAGTTTGTCTCTGATCCTCCAATAATTGCACACTTTGAGATGAACTTGACCCGCTTTCATCATTATAAACTATAATAGTGTCACTGCCACTTGTAACACTCAAATTATCCATAACTGTATTAATTTTACGCACTTATAGGAAAATGAAATTAACTTTAGGAACTGTCGTTATCAAATGACGATACTATACTAAATAAAATTTCAGCACATATAATATGGCTACATCAAGTTTTGTCAGATTTATTTTAAATTAATTACAAAAATGTTACTAAAGCAGTAAAACCCAACATCGATATCGAGTGCTAAATCATTTAGATTAGCCCCTCAGAGATAACAATGTTATTTATGATTTTTGGTTTTGACATTTTTGATAGCAGATAATACGTATAACAATAAAAAAGAAACACACCAGTTTCAATTTTTAATTAAGTTAGTATTTTAAGTTATCTACAAATAATTTGAGATAAACATGAATATGAAGAATAATGAATAACGAATAATTGAATAATGAATAATCAAATAATGAATAAAAAAAAATCTAGGATAACTCGTTGAATAATGAATAACGAATAATTGTAAAAATTTAAATGATGAATAAAAATAATCTAGAATAGCCATATGTAAAATAAATTAATAAAGAATAATTTTTTATTCAAATAATCAATCGAATAATTTTTTATTCAACTAATGCCCAACTCTGATACTTGGTTTATCTGATATTCTATTAGTTTTATGAAAAAAATATATATATACGTAAATACAATTAATTATATAAATCGTTTTGTATTGATATAAACGTATGTAGTACTTAAATAACTAGTTACTGAATATTTTAAAATTTAATATGACGATATGTTATTTTTCGAGATTTATTTTAATTGAATTTTCGTAACTTACAATGTTAGGAGTTTTTATTTTCTTACACGGTTATATATGTATTCACTACTACATTCAAAATCCTTTTAATAATTAATTATTTTTATCTGTAACTTAATATTTTTTAATGAGTCTATAAATGCTGTTATAAGCCAAGATCCAGTCACAATTGGTTTTTTTTGAATGCAGATATTCGTCATTGCATTCAAAAGTATAACAATCATACACTTTCTATTTTATAATATCCTGTATCCTAGCCAAGGTGAGGATTGAGGGATGTTAAATGTGGACAAATTATCGTCCCCTACCTTTTGTTCGATTTTCGTTTTAACTTTTGTTTAATATTGTTTGGTCTACTAATACAAGAAGTATTACTGTAAGTATTTTGTATCGTCAGTGATCAGCAGTTTTAAATAATTACATAATCTATAGGGAGTCTATACGACTATATACCTTGCTATATTGTGTTGATACATAAATATATAAACATCGAACACCGTACACTGTACAATGTCTTAAACAAACAATAATAGGTTGGTTCTATAAAAATATGTTTTATATTATATACCTACGTATTTTCTTTAAAACTTTCTATTATTTAGTCTATGTACTCGTATTATATATATTTATAGAATCATTCGTTTATAACTTAATCGTAATAAAATTTAATTTATTTAAATTATTTAAAATTGGTTTATTTTTATTTGTCTCAATGACAAAATAGAAAATATTAATAAAAGTAACTACTTAGTAAAAGTCGCCACCGCTGCAGTGTGTGAAGACCTTTAAAGTCTATATTACACTATAAATGATGCGGCGTATGATATTATTATCTATTATTTCAATGCTAATGACCTATATACTTAGTTAATACTTATTACTGCTTAATACATAACCCAAATTAATTATTGCTTTTAATGTTTATATATATATGCATATGCCTAGATATTAAGTTCTATAGAATATTTTTGTGAACTTTTAAAGAACTAATCATTAAACATATTGGCATGTATATTTTGCTAATTATTAAAAATATTCAAATATTGAGAAGTAATATTTAGTGATTAAGTAACAAAAATGAAGTATTCTACAAATAGTATAAGCTTTTTTGTACACTCATAGAGGGTATGGTAATTGTCTGTAAAATATTTTTTGGCTATAGAAGATAAAATTAATAACTTTGTTCTATTTATGTCTAATCTCAATCAGAGTACACTTACATATAATTTACTTTTTGCTAATTACCTTTGGGCTTTTAGATTCTTCCATATTTCCATTGTTTTACAGTTGGTACTGTTATGGTACTTACCTTTAACTATTTATATTCATTGCATTAGATTTGTCCGTGGTCTACGCTTGGTCATGCAGAGGGATTTTGATGATAATATTATTGCCCTGGAAATCCGTTGAACTATAGTAGACAGGTATAGTGAACTTCCCACTAATGATCTTAATTTCAACGTGTGTATAGGAAACGATCATCATTACATTAAAACTGGATGACTGTATCGTGGAACGAAATAAATGGGCGAACAATCTAATTACGAGTGGGGCTACAATATTTTGATTACAGATCGGCGTGAAACAAATTGTTTGCGTTCGTTTTTCGTTGCGTTTGTGTGACCTACACCGCTCGTAATAATATCACAGTACGTCGCATTCATTTTTTCCACTGCTTATTATAATATATGCTATTTCAATAGTACTATAATTATTGTTATACGTAGGCATTGTATCGTACTATGGTCTATCACTCATCGTCTGTTCGTGTGCGAGTGAATAACGCGTACGAGTTCGTCTGCTGCATTAATTCTTAGTTTTCATTTCCAAACGGTAATACGTGCATAACGTGCTAAATGTGATCCGTGAAATTGATTTTCTCTCTAATGTAAACTGACATTAGACAAACATAGTGTGTGTGTGTGTGTGTGTGTATTGAGATCATTCATTATCCTTTGATTAGATATTTAATCGACGTACAATTGTGCATATTATGCATTGTTCGATATGTATAAGATTAATTTATTTATTACTAATTGTCTTTATTCTTAATCTATATTTTATAATACATGCTGAAATTTCTTTTTCTAAGCGATACTCTGGAGCAGAGGTTTACACATTTTTTCGTCCCATAGACCATTTGCTAATTTTTCTTGTTTTTCATAGACGTCTAATATTGAATTTTTACAAATTTATCAACAAACCAATCTGTTTTTGATAGCTAGCACGGAGCTACTGACTTGGATAGAATTTACTGTGGAGTGAAAAATTAATATAACAGTAACATTATTACATAAAATAAATATACAAAAAAATAAATTATATGAATGGAAGAGATGAGCCAGATTCTTTAGTAGTAAACTTTCAATATTTGGTTTCAAATTATTCAGGTTTAACATTAAGTCTCCTCTACTAATGATTTTCAATCAATTTTTTTTTTTAAGAAGATTGGCAACCCTGCTGTAACCCCTTTCTACGAAGTATGATGTTGGTCTAGAATTCAAACTATCCAAGTCAAAACTCTATATACTTTTATGTCTAACCTTCCGTCTCCTATAGAATATAAGTATATCTTTATATCTAACCCAATAAGTTAAGAAAATTAAACTGATAGGTAACCTATATTGTTTCAATTCAAACTAAGAATGTACAGAATTAAATATTAACGTAATATTCAGTGTTCATTCATGAAGTAATCAATAACACATTGTTTCGTAGCTGTGAATTAATAATTCATTGTAGAAATTGATTAATACAAATTATGATACCTACCCACTCGTTGATTTGATAGAATCAATTGCAAATTTTATAACTCATCAGCTTTGCTTAACATCAGTATTGTTAAAAATGATTTCAAGTATTAATTATCAAGTTAAGACAAGTGCAAATAGGAATGTTTATATTCATTGAATAATAACCGAGTATCTACTGTTTTCAAATAACATTTATAAAACTTAATATTTTTTCTCTTAAAACAAAATAATTAAATTTGCCTATTTATATTATAACACGAGTTATAAGTTTGTATTTATTTTAAAATATTCTAATGATTTCATTAATAGTATTTGGGTATATAGTAACTAAATAATTACCAGTTTAAAATTATTCTTTAAAAGTCAAAAAGTGCTTCAAATTGACAAAATAATTAAATCTTGATTCTATTTAATATTAGTATATTACAACTTAACGTTATTTTCTTTCAGATATAACACGTGTTTGTGATTAGTATTCCTCAGTTTATCACTAATACAACTTTTTTTTGTATACTTACAATGCAAAACACAATATAGGTATCTATAACTCCAAAAATAGTAAAACATTAAAAAGTATTTAATTTATTATTATCAATTAATATTTTTTTTTGATATTAGGTATTGTAGTTATAGTCTAATAATCTCTACATTTTTTTAAACAATAACTAAATAATTTAAAATTTTTACAAAACCTGTATACAATATACATGTAAATAATGTGATTTAAAAAGATATTCATTAATATTACTTTAATATTAATTACATTTATTTTAAAATTCCATAATTATACAATTTTGCTCTATTAATATATAAAATTGTAAAAAAAATTAAATTAAAATATTTTAACGCAAATAAATATTTCAATAATAGTATCACTTAATAATAATATATTATTTAAATGTGTATTTAAACATTTTAAATATTTATTAGATATCTTGATAATTACAATGTATTAAATAGTAATTAAAACGAAATTAAATATATACTATAGAAATATACAACTTATTATAATACAATGTATAGGTAGTAAGTTGTTACTTTTTTATTCAAAAATACATTAAATATACCATATGGTTATTATATTTCCTATTTGAAAGTTAAAATTAATTAATTTTATAATTTTTACAAATTTTAAATGACGGTACTTAAAGCTAACCAATCTCACTAGTTCAAAAAAATTGTATGCATTCACATTGTAAGCACGAACAACAATAGAAACAGGTCAGGCCATAAATAAATAGAGTACAGGCCATAAATACAATTGGCAAATAATTTTAATGAAAGAAGTATGAGGTAATGAAGATTGTTAAATAGAAATGTATTTTAAAAACATGAACGGTAGCAATTAAGTGTTCAGTTAATTGGGTTTTCGTTTATTTTCAACAAATTCAGTCTTATTTCTTAGTTAACTTAAGAAATTTAATATGTGAGCTTTGTAATGCACAATTTATATATTTATGTAATTTACAGTTTATACTTTTCTAAATAAAAAGATTGTCGGTCAGTCCTATGTTGTGACTTGCGAACATTGAACAATGGTAAAGATTATGCTCCATTGTCGGTATCAATATATTTTAAGGAAATAAGCATATTTTTTACATATCTATTTTATAAATAAGGTTTACAGTATTTTTTAAAAACTGACATTTTTGGTCTTAAAATGTAACCTAAAACTATATGTGTAGTGTTCACATGTATATAGCATAAGGTCAAACACATAATATAATATAATAATATATTAACAAAAGTAATTTTTTCTTTTATTTTTTTTCACCTTATAGGGTAAATACTTAATACTGTGTTAAAGGACCCACCGCCATAAATTGCTTTCTTTCTTTGTTGGTGTATAAATCACTCGAGTAAATTAACAGAAAAACGAAGTGAAAGCCTTGTGAGACTTGCCATCCGTGCGCACATATGCACATAACATTATAGTAACCTCCCCTCCTCTTTGCATAATATTATGTATCTCAACAACTGGCACTTATAGGCATCATAATATAGCTGTTTAAATGCACACATATAAGTATATATTTACGGTACACAAATACTTATAATACAGTATGCAGTATGCACACTAGTCTACTGAATGATGTATTTTTATCATCTGTACCATCATTATTCATTTGTCATTACTATCAGCCATTTATATTATAGTACCTATACGAAACAGTGGTAAATATAAAAATATTGCTTATTACAGATTTGTAATCCTTCCTTCAATGTATATCTTATTATTTTCCTAAATATTGTACATTATACAATACATATTCGGTTATACCTACATATCCATATACAATTTATATACATACATATGTTGTATTAATGAATGATTTATTAACATATCTGTATAATTGATAATTATTTTTTTGCTCCCAAGTATGTTTTATTTAGGTGTTTGCTTAAAATATAAACAGTACCTATTGTAATTTTATTCTTCAAGAGCATATTTTTTCGACCTTCTAATATTGTAGTGTCTAAAACCTTTGATAATGTATAATAATCGAATTAATGTTTTTAATAACGTTATCATCATAATGGATTGAAGCTAAATTCAATAATAAATTATGAACCTTTTGGTCAGTGGAATGGACACCATCAAGTCCACCTTATACAAATCTCATAATCTAAAATATATTAAACTCGATCGGACACGTAAAGTACCTATTTATTTCAAAAAATAAACTTAGCATTCGTACAGAGACAAGTTAATTAACTACAAAGTAATACAATACTATATTATATTGACATTTGCACGAGTCGAAAGAAGTTTTTGTTAAGGCCACCGGCTATTTATTAAGGAGCAAATTATTGGCAACCTTATTCACATTTTGTTTCGGCGTCGCACGATCTTAGGAATGTGTAGGAGTGTAAATGATTATTAGTGTGAAAGAACCCTGTACTAACCATATAAAAACGACGTGAACGCACTCGCGGGTACATGTCATAGAACTAAAATATTATAAAACTAAGATCGATCCGGGCTGTAGAATATTTCCCTCTATCAGTTAAAAAAAAAAAAAATCAAATTTGATTCTACGAATCGGGATCATTATTCCCGTAAAGTGTATTTTTGAAGACAAAATAGCATTGGCACTGGGAGCCTTAATGAAAGTGATGCTCGGAATGCAGACGTGCCCTACAACCGCTTTTGGGTTTACGCGCATGAAATAAAATAATGAATCACTAGATAGACATTGTATGCGTATATTACTTATTAAACATCTCACACCCCTATAGTATACAGCCTCAAAAACAAAATAAAAATCATAACACATGCTTGCGTGAACCGTTTTAAATACTAAATTATAATATTGTGCGGGTCGTATTACGAGTTGCGCATTACACCTATGAGACGTTAATATGACATAATAATATGCGTGTACGATAAAGGTACCTATTTCATTTGTACATGAATTACATATGAAACGTTACGGCATGGTTCGTGTGTTTCGCGCGTTTTCTTTCCGCACATATTTCCCACCGCCGTTTTATCGGGGAAACTGCAGACTTACGTAGGTAACCCGGATATAATTACTAAAAAATAGTATTATCAATTATACAGGATAATTAATGATTATTGTAACATTATCCATTATCTGGGAAAATATTAACTTTTTTCTAAACAAGGTACAGATTTTTGTGTTTAAAAAATTCTTATTATGAAAATCTTTAAAAGAGCCAATATTTTTTGAGATGATGATTGTTTACATTTGTTAAAAAAATGACCTGTTACCTATTTGAATATATTCACACACATATTACACCTGTGTATAATAGCCTTCGCTTAATATATTGTACATCGTTGCGAGCCTGTATAATCCGTTCGAGGAAATAGTTATTCTTTTTATAGGTTCAATTGTTGTCATTAAGTATAGAAAAACGAAAACTTGCAGTGCGTCGGTCATCGTTGTTGTGGATTTTTTGGTTTTTATACATTGTTATTGCAATTTGTGAGACGTCCATTATTAAAAGATACGTAACCAGAATTTTTAAAGGGAGAGGGTATTATTCAAAAGGTTTACTTGAAGACTTCAAGTAGAACTTAACAAGATTTTGTGTTACCTATAAGATAACTATTTTTCATCTTTATTGAGATTATAACTATTTATTTATAACCTACCTTACAAGGTATACCACCAGTTATCACAATTGTTTAATGATTATTCCAGTTATTGTAATTATTATTATTTTTCCTGCAAGGTTGTACAAGCGGTTATATAACTGCCAGGCGTAAAATGGTGCATTTTAAATTTCAAAATGCATGTAATAAAATATTTCTAAGATAGACAATCTAATCCCCAATACAATCTCGGGAGTGGGGGAATTGGTAACCAAAAATATTGAGTTACTACAGCTATAATACACTTCCTCTTCCTACGTGTGTTTGTCATTACTGTATAATGATTTAATGTACAACAATATAAATTATAATATACTTTTATATGTATATTAAATTGTCATCATATATTGACGGTTTATGCAACCGGCTTGGCTATCTGGGGCCACCATGTCTCCTGACAAAATGCTGCACAAAAAGTAGGTGCCAACTATATATTATTTACTATACGCTCACACACGAATCCGATATGACAAGACGATTCGTTATTGTAACACAAACGAGTAACGACTGACAGTTGTAATAATAATAACAATAGCAATATGACGTACCATATTATAACATACATCGGTATTGTTCATAATAAAACGGTGGTGCGATCGTCATCGCCGCGGATAATGGAACGCTCGAGTGCTTTTAATCATTAATAATTATAATATGATATTACAGTAGAAATAACATCTTTAATGACTCGTCTAATAATCGACCTTAAGATATAATACTATAAACAGAATGTGATAAAGCAATAGGCTACTATTTCACTAGCGAAAAAATGTACATATTTAAAACAGATTCATTCTTATATTTTACAAATGTACGTCATACCTTATACGCGTATAAAGTATATACAGCGGACTTACGTATTGAAACATATAAAAAAAACGTATTCAAATTATTTTTGTTGATACTATTGATGAAATCAATATTAGTCTCGAAAGCTATAAGTTCTTGTAATTCAACAATCACGAAATCAAAACAATATTTTTACATAATACTACAGTAAATAATAAACATAGTTAAAATTTCAATATATCTTATGATTCGATTTAGAAAGAAAAACGTATTGTGTATAGATATTAAAAATTAAATTATTATTTTTAATTTCAGTTGTACAACTGCAGACTACATAGTTAGTCATGATATAAGAATAAACCAAGAAAAGTATTAAAATAATGTCCACCAGAATGTCCAGCAATGTGTTGAAATATAATTCATACTTCTAGTATTTTCTTCTGCATTTATGATTAAACGTTAGTTTTCAAAAATGACTTGTCAAATAAATAGGAATTATTTTTTGTTGGTATATAAACGTTCAAGGTTAGTTGAAATATAATAATTTTTGTTAACATTTTATTAAATAAAAAAGTACATTTGTTATATTATATTTGTACTTCTTAGTTGAGAATTTAAGTTAAACAATTGCATTAATCTAACCATATATTATAAGTACTATTTAATTAATAATATGATTATATGATATTGCACATCATAAAATTAGATATTTTTAAAATTTAAGGTATTTTCCTATACCTTAGTTTACCGTTTACATTGTTCCTATAGTTACTATCAGATAACTGTACTAGATAACCATAGGCATGTACATTTCAATGTAGGTACTTGTAATGTAAGCTAAGTCTCTAGATGACTATGACATTTTAGTTTCAGGCACAAAAGACAGCCTAAACTACATTAAATTATAGAGGCACTGCGACAAAAATTATCCGAGGAACGCCCAGAAAATTACACCTATGATTATGATTTATTAAATTCATTATTTAAAAATAATAGAATCATACAATTCCTACTTTTAACTAAGTTCAATTGATTCTTAAAATGCATTTTAAAAGCGTGTAAACAATGTAACATTTTAGTATATTTTGTAGAATAATAATAATTTCCCAAGGCAGTATGTGGAGAGAGTCGTCTGGTATTATAAAAGTCAGTAAGTAGTTTCCAGTTTTACTACAATATTATACTTACATTTCGCTGTCACTAAAAATATAACAGCAACCTATGCGTTATAAGCTATATAGTTGGCGATAATTTCTCTGTAGGCATTAAAACTAAAATTATCCATCACATTTTAAAGACTTTACCTTAGCTTTAAACATAATTAATTTCAAATTTTGTTCCAATATGATAAAAATGTTAAATATTTATTCTATGCGCAAAAACGCCTTATCACGTACTGTCTTACGTGTTAAAAAAATATTTCTATTAAAAATCTATTAAAATATTTATAAAATTTAATTAGTGAGACAAATTTATTGTTATGTCAAACATCAGTTATCTAAATACTAAATAAATTAAAAATGTACCTTAATTATAAATCTTACATAATATTAGTAAATTCTTATACGGAGTGATTAATTTAGCACTTATACATTTTTCTATCTAAAATATGAATGTTTGTAAATATATTTATTTTACACCATTGCTAAACAACATTTTTGAAACAAAACATTATAATTTTAATATTATTTTGTCAACGTTATCATTATGATTTTTTTTTCAAAGAGCTGTTCTTAATTTTAAATTTCAAAGAAAAATATTTTTCTGAAAATCGAGTTTTGGAGGAGTGGCCAATTATTTATAACTTATAATATTTTAAGTTTTGATAAGCGGAGTAGTAAATAAAAATGCCGAATGTTATCCTTGTGTCATTCCATTTCGCTCATCTAAACTTTAAATAGCTACTTAATATGTCCACCGGTACATAAACACTACCTAGGTAGGTATTAATTGAACAGTTTAATTTTTAGGCTCAAGGCCTCAACAATCAACATAAATAGCGTATAATATAATCTATATAGATATACAAATAAAAATGAAAAGATGTTAGCTGGTAATCGTATTACTTGAAAACAACTGGACCAATTTGGCTATTCTTTTTAAATGTTCGTAAAAGTTTAGAGTTTATGGTTTACGGTATGAAAAATTGGAAAATTGTTTGAAAAACGGAAAGTGTATTTTAGCATGGAATTTTTATATGAACTCTGTTTATTTATAGGGTTGCTATTGGTTAAATAATATATTAATATTAAAGTTAATAAAAATATGGTACATACATGTTTTAAAAATATATTAAAAAAAAAACAAATCTTTGGCACAGTCAACATCGAGTTAGTATTCATAATATATTTTTTATTATTACTAAGACATGACTTCGAAGAAAATAAAGTTAAGATTTATAGCTTATAATTTTACAAAATATTCTTTAATTTTCAATATATTGTGAGAAAAAAGAAAGTTTTGAATATTAATATTTAAAAGTAATATAGTTATTTTATTTTAATAATTATTTATTAACTATTTTATCGTAAATGTTTAAACTTTAAACAATAAAAACAGTCCATTATGTGTATTATAGTTTATGTATTTTGAACATCTGAAGTGTTTTATAAATAATATTATTATTTTTATAAAATTACAGAATGGTGGTAATAAGAAATGATTACCAACATTAAACCATTGATATACCTAAAAAAAAATATTGATTGATTTCATATAATCACTATACTTATCTAAATTTAGTAATTTGATTTTTTTTTTTATCGCATAATATATATATTTATATTATACGTATATCTAAGATTGCATATTATATAATATATAATAGAAATTATATCGTTGGTTTTAAAATCGTTTATTTTAACCACGAAACTTGATATAAAACATTCATTATGTAAAATATTAAATATTTAAATTTTGATATTAAATAAATATTATATATGTTCCTAAATATGGTTTTTTAATTTTATAATGATATCCCGTATAATTCATTTATTCTTGGGTATAGCCATATGCCATATGCAATATATACGTCAACAATAGACACTGGCCAATGGTTTTATTAAAACAAATTATGAACTGTTCAAACGTCAAATATGTAACACTTATTTTAGCATCTAAGAAATAAGGAATACACGAGAGTAAGATAATTGGATATTTATTTTTTTACTAAGTTATTATCGAATTAAAAAAAGAAAGAAATGATCAAGTCTGATGCGTGTATATAATTATACAGAATGATTCATCACGCATGCTCATTTCACATTCTGAGCGAAATGATGAATGTATTGGTCTTACACGTGTTTCCTTATTATGTTTCACGTCTGACGCCACCTTTAGGAGCTGTAAAAATGCTTTAATTTACAACATGGAGATTTTTGGTAGAAAATTGAATCTAATTAGTACTTTTGATGGTCAAAAGTACTATTCAAAAATCGGAAAAAACAAAAAAAATATTATGGTTACACAATAATATTTACTCAAAGAGAGGTTCCATAAAATCGGTTTTATTTTTTTGTGGCAATTTAAAACTGAATAGATGATTCAGTAGAGACTTGACATTTTCACCAAATATTTGTATTAACATTTCATAGACATTATATAATTTTCAAAATATTCATGATTTTTTCTAGTTATAAAATATGATGAGTGATGATATTTGCAGGTACAAAGCTTAGAAAATTATAAAACAACATTAATACAACATTCATCATACGTTTGTCATAAGTTGTAATTACATTGTTTAAAAAATATCAAAATACTTATAGACCAAGTTATTTTTATAGACATTAATAATAATATCGACTTAATATTATTTGTCATTACGAATATTATTATTTTCTATACACAATGAATTTTTCTAAATAATCAAACTAATTTTAAGATATTTTTACCATAAGATTGCTACTTATTTATACTATTCTATGGTACGCAGTACCTATTGACTTATCAGTTATCAGTTATTATCAATAAAACATTCAAATAATTATAAATTTATAATAGGTATAATATTATATACAATATTTCTGTCAAAAATTATTTCAACATATCGTAGTTCTCTAATAAATTAAATTATAAAATATCTTTAGAAGTAGAGGCTGGCATGTCTCATCAAGAAGAATAGTCTATAGTATTAGCTTTAAAGATTTTGAGGCTATGCTGATTTTAAAATTATAGTTAATTATTAATATTATACTAGTATTGTAAGAGTTGTCTTAGTATAGTATAATTTATACTAGATTAAATATTTTATCTATTTTACATTTTATGTAAAAGCATTATTTAGAAGTATTATCCTAACTATATTAATTCTTAATTACGAGTTACATAGAAATTTTTCATACAAATTTTGATTTAGATGTTTAACATTTTCAAAATAAAATCAACTGCTTATCAATATACAGCAAAAAATATCTGATTTGAAAAAATAAGTGTGTGTCACCACAGAACACTCTTTAACAGGAATAAAAAAAATCAACATTAGAATAAATGCATTATTAAAGGATTAATAGTCACGGAATGATGTTTAATGATGGGAATGATTGTCACTGGTGAAATCTTTGTAAATGAGTTGTTAAGAAAATATAAGCTTCAATAGCGTTTGAATTCGTTAGGGTGCTTCCGCCACTACATATACAGTAGGTACATCGGGATAGTATTTTGTTCCATTCCTATAGAATTTATCTGGTGGTGTATAATTATCATATTTATTAGAATATACTGTTTACGTGTTTTAAATACTGGAAGCCGACATATTTGTTTTTGTAGACTGTTTTCATTAGAAAAATCATCAAAAAGCCGCCGACGCGCCAACCTCCATAATAATGAATTCCATAATGTAACGCATGGTGGTCTCATTAACATTAACCACGGAATATCCAAACTTGGACTGTTAACGGAATAAAATGTTTCGTCGAACAGCTTTAAAAACATATTAGATTCTATTAAAAAAAATAGTTTTATAAACTTGATATTACACTATAAATCAAAGCTGTATGTAATATGGGAGGTAATATACTTGAAATATCATCGATCGGTCTTCATTTGATATAATAATTAATTACAATTTACTGCGTAAAAAAGTGTAGTATAGTGTAACATATTATGAAACAATTAATTCGAATTAAACTACATTTTGTATTATTCATATTTAATGTAAGATGTGATGTTGAGTATTCAGAACGAACGTCATCATAATATTATGATAGCGTCCGAAAGCTGCAGAAATATGACAAACTGTTATGTAAAAAAAATAAATCGTTTTCGGTCCAATTTTCCGTAACAAAATCAACATTCTGTATAAAAATATTAACCTTGATAAAATACCGCGATAATAGGTGTACTATACACATTATATTATGTATAGATATATTTTTTTTTTTGTTAAGTACGATTTGATGTTCGCACGACACCCGAAAAACACAACCACATATTTTATATTTTAGTTGCATGTAATATTATCATATAGGCGCCAGTCGGCCGTCTAGTCGGTTGTAATCACTTCGCACGTCGCCGCGACCGCTGCCGCCGACGCCGCCTCCATCACACAGCGTGCACGTACACACGCACACGGCATACCTGTAGGCTATATTATAATACGCGAGTATAATATTATTATCCCGGCAAAGTCTATGGATGTTTAAAGGTTTTAATATTATTTTTATTCGGGCGTCGGCTCAATGATTTGTTTTCTGTACTGGCGTTACACCGCGGCCGGGGCTCATCGACACAGAGGGGCGGCGGACACGGCGACCGTGGCGTTAGATGTTCAAACTCGCACATTCGTTATACACGCCCAAGACTGTCACAAATGTGTGTATTATTATTGTACAATATATTTGTGATATTATGTTATTACAACCAAAAGAATAGTCACGGAAATGCGGCATATACTGTGGTTAGGCCGCACGATCCCGTGTGTCGTACACCCACCCCGAAGAATTTATTTTTATTTCCCAACTCGGGTATGCTACGTCATATTTACATGCAGATAGTAGCACACGGTTCCAGTGTGTTTGATTAAAGGCCGTACAAACGACCCTTCTAGTACATTGTATATCCGTCGAGACGTCGCAGCAGTGATTTGGCACTAGACGTAGTTAGTTAGAGTCGATGACAGCTGTAATGCTGTATAATGTATCATAATCACATAAGTTCTATGTTTTTTTTTTATCGGACATTATTCCTTATGCCTATTTAAAATTCAAAATAAAACATCATTATTTAGATTGACGCCTGTAAAATATGTTTTGTTGGCAAAAGCCATGTACGTATTTCACGACATTACGGTTTGTTTATTTCGTCAACCGGTCAGTGGCTTGGCATGTTCAGAACACCCAACACGAAATTGAGATCAGCGTCTTTAATGGAAAGTTATTTCACTGTACATACGAACCGATATTTATTGTATCCATCTTATATTAATTCAAACGCGTGATAAATGTCTGATCGCCAAATTTCACCGTTTTTATTTTCATGTTTGTTAGCAAGAAATTAGTTTAAGTTAAATTCTAAAAGTATATACTCTTTTTTACATTTTTTATTGACATTTGTACATGTTTAGTTTTATGCTTTTCACGCTTTCTAAAATAAATGTGTTTTAGTAAAAATTATTACATATCATATAATATCTCTATGTCGAAGTAAACAATATACAATTATTAAGTACACTCATATTCCGTAGGACATTCATTTTATGATTCATATATTATTATTTTATCACACATTAATTTGAAGAAATTTAAAACTGTTTGTTTAAAGGTATATGTCCAAGTTAGACATACTAAGTCATGTACCTACTAAACATATAAATAATTTTAACCCGAACACGCGTTATAAATCGGTTAGGCGTCATCTTGGAAGAACTCGCCCTTGCAGTGTGCGGAAAACATTTTAACATTGAAAATAAGGATAGTCGACAATACATTAAAAGTTCCTTGTTCAAAACTTATACGTGAATCGTGCCGTACCTATGTTTTACAAAATCGTTTCGCTATAATTTAGGTGGGCTCCAAAACAAAATGAAGGTGGGATAAAATCGGAATTTGCTGACTAAACGACTGTTATATCTACCCACCCCACGTGTAAGTCGGTCAAAGTGTGAAAATAGGGCCAGTAAATAGGATTTCAACCCACAACTCTATAATAATAAAAATAATAATAATAATAATAATAATTAAAAAAATATATTTCCGTATTCCATTTTTACGATCCCCGTTTTATATATTCGTGTTTGGTTTTAAGTTTTATGTGAATGATATGAATGCCTTAGGTTATTCACCTATAGGTGATTGTAAATGAATAGACCTCCCGAACTGAAGTCAAATATCCTGGATAATCTATAACGTCGAATATGTGCGCTGTATTTACGTCCCCCTCCGCCTATACTGTCCGTACAGATGATGCATGTTTTAAGATTTCTATGTATTGAAATTAATTTGTATATAATTCTATTGTTTATACAGGATCAAGGATCACATTCGTCTTTGATTTTTTGTAGAATACTAGAGTCAAAAAATACAGAGTGATTAAAACATGCTTGCCTACAAATTCTCCTTTAATAATGAACTTGTTCAAATTCTGATTTTTGGAAGCGCTGCTTGTATGGTGATTTTACAATGATAAGAAGGTTTTTTTTTATTTGTCATCAGTCATCACTAAGCAAAAATGTTTCGATTTTCAACTTTGTAGTTCCTGATAGAAAATTGGATCTAGTTGGTACTTGTGTGCAAAGGGGAAAATTCAAAATTCAATTTTCGATCAACATTTTAAATAAAGTCTTCTGTTCAACAATTTACTGGAAAAAGAATAAAAAAAAGAAGTAGGTTTCGCTACAAGATACTCCGTAAATGGGAATAAAAATATAAATAATTGAAAATATGATCCTTGAGTACCGGTACTTAACATTTTTCAAAATTCAAGATTTGAATAAGTTTATTCTAAAAGGAAAAAATGGGGGTGAACATGTTAGATGAATCATCCTGTATACTCTGAAAGATTAATACGATTCTTTAAATTATTCTAGCATGTATATTATTTGTTTATGTATACAGTATACACGTATGTGTTATATTATGAAGTTTGGTGTATGTAATTATATTAATTATTATTAGTTTGTACCTATGTAGTCTATTTTGTTCGTACACTAATAATCGTATATTTGTAAATGTGTCGGGTAGTATTCTATAGATAGAAATTAATTACCGGTAAACAAAGACATTTTATTTAAATTCATAATATAAAAGTTAATGTTCAACTGTATGACATTTTACATTTTACGTATATATTAAATGTTCAATGATATTATATTATTATTGGACGAACTATTCAAAAAAATACAAAATATAAGCATTAAGCATACTTGAAGTGTGAAAGAATTGTATGTACTTATATTATTTTTGACAGATAGATTTTCTTTCTTATTTGTTAAATACTTTTTTTTGTGTATGCCAAAACAGTACTTACAAAGTATTTGTAGTATAGTTATAAATTAATTTTAAATTTAATTTTCTTAAAAGGGTATTATAAAATGTTAAATAAATAAGAAGAAAAACATGAGATATAATTTCATACCGATAATATTATGTAGACAATGATGAACAATTGCATTATAAAATTGTTTATAAAATTAATTTTACAAGTGTGCAATAATTATGTGGATATTTATATTAGATATTGTTGCATGTATCTAACCTACCTACTGTTGTCTATTTATTATGTAATCATAGTGCATTGTACGCATAACAGTTTATTTATACCTTCATATTGTGAATCGCGAGGTAATTGATTTTTAAAAATATATTATCATGTACCTAACACAATACAATGTTGTATGCAGTATGGGAGGTCGAAGGTAACTCTCAGAGATTCATGGTGTAAATGTTTTTTATGAATAATTCCCGTTATCTTCAATTCTATAATATTTTTAATACGTTTACTTAAATATCTCCCGTGTTACTGATAAAATGAGTACCTAGCTACGGATTACGGAGTTGATTAAATTCCGTGTCTATTCGAAATCTTCCATTATTATCTACATTGAATTGCGGTATCCGGAAGTACAAGTATTATATATTCTTTCACAGAAATAATTGCATGTTTCGTTAAATTATAAATGTGTAATATGTAGCCATAAGGTAGGTATATTAATTGGAAAGAAAGTTAAAAGACAGGCAATAGCTATTCCGTCAAAAGCTTTTTTATTTTTAATTTTTAAATAGTTGTTTTATATTTTATTTTGGAAACCCTCATTTCAAAAGAACATTTCAAAAAAAAATATTTTACAAAACGTTTATTTTGTTTTAATAAACTATAATATATATATATTTGAATTCATCAGATTTAATCTTTTCAAAACAATCTTCAATAACAATAGACGTAACTGTAAATATATTCTTTTATCGATAACAATTTCACAGTGTTATCTATAAAAAATTGCTCGTTCTAAGAAATATTATATAAATATATAATATTTACAATATCGCTTTCATAATATATAAAGTTATTTAAACATATACAATATTAGTTTTGAATAATTTTTTTTTATTGTGTATTTTTATGTGGACAATACTTGCTAAAATGCAAGTAGGATTAAATGGAAATTAATTTTTTGTATGAATTCAATTCTGAAGCTGATAAATTTATAGATTTTTTTGACTACACCATTTTGAATTATATTATTATTTTTTTTATAGTATAGTGGGTAAGTATATAATTTTAAAAAAAACTGATATTTACCTTCAAATTATAAGAATGGAACAATGCTAATGATATATTGTGCCAGAACATTTGTTAAATTTAATTTATCAACAATATTGGTGTCTCGTAAACATACAATATTATGACGGTTACGATATTTATAATGAACAATTTTGGTCGTTACTTTCGATTAGTGTGTAATTTGCCATATTGGTGATAGACGATAGGCTATTATGATAATAACACCAAACAACTTTATGACACACATCTGTCCAAGCTGGAGGTATGGTGTAAGTTGTTTTATTGTGCAATCGAAGCAATTGTTAAATAATTGCAAATCGAAATTCTGAATATATTGTTTACTGCAGCTAAAAGATTGAAAATGATATGCAGAATCGATTGTATAAATTATTACATAACAAACTCCAAGCGTTTAGATTTCCATTTAAATACTACACTACCAAATATCCATAAATTGATATCTTTTATTGATACTCAATAGTGGTCTTAATAATAGATATCCTCACTGTTTTATTTAATACTATTCGAATATAGATTTTTAGCAACAGTATAATCAGCAGTAATTTCCCATATCCCTATTGGCAAACAGTTTCGACATAATTTTTTAAAAATAATTTTACCTGAAGCATAATTATTGCGATTATATTTAAATCTTTATGAGCGAGTTTCTAGGATGTTTGTTTCAAATTAAATCCAGTTTAAAATTTCACATTGATGAACATCTCGGAGAAACTGTGTTTTGTACTCGTATTCTACACATAAATCAGTTTACATACGTTTAGAAAGAAACGCGTCATAGACAACAACGATACTATATTATGCTAATAGGGCTCTTATTATTTTCAATTAGAATATTTATTGACTAGATAAGATTATAATTTTTAAATGGTATATCGTACGGTAAAAGGTCATAACGCAATATCGTGACGTACTTGTGTGCTCACTGGCTAGTGGCTACTACTTACCATTAAATGTATACATTGTCACTGTCACACTAAAATGTCATACATTTACGGATTCCGAGGAAACCTTTCCGGAAAAGCATGCCGTACAGAAAAACGTTTTGTTCGCTCGACTGCAAGCCAACATAAATATTTTATTACACTTCAGCGTACCTCACGTATTATATTGTGCACTGCGTATTTTCGTACAATAGCATACGCCAAGTTATCTTCCCGGTTTACGCGAAACGGGTTTGTAATGATATATAAATAATAAATATAATATAATACGTAAGAAATAAACGTCTCTACGTAACGGTTTACGGTCGGCGATCTGCTTCTGCCGGTGCCGTGGTCGTCATCGTCGTCGGCGATGGTCGTAGTTTGCGTGCGCCCCGAGGCTGCGATTACCTACTGTACGGCGATCTCTAGTTTACGACCTTAAATGCAGTAATACGATTTTTATTATTGACCGACCGCGTGTGTGAAAATTTCACCCACGGCCTTACGCAAGGTCACAAAAAACCGTTACTCGGCGGGTGTAATTTTTTTTCGATTCCACGCGAACCGTTTATATTAAATTATTATTAGGTACATGTAACATGTGTACACCTGTAGTTTATATACACGCATACGGAAAACATCATTATATGATAATTCGATTAATAGTTTACGATCGTTAGCGGTCCGCGGTTAGTGTTTAATAATATATTATGAGTTATTATGACGGTATCAAGTGCGTCACACGCATTATGTTACGAGCGGGCGCGCAGACGTTTCAAACTGGCGCATAGGTATAACTGAAATACCACCAGAATTTAAAAATAAAAATCTAAAATCGTTTCTAAAATGCTCGGCGAATTAATTGCAATTGTTGTTGTTTTTTTTTTTTTTTTATTAGCTTCTAGCACAAACTATAGAGTATCTCAACAATTACAAATTACCGGCATTATATTATATTGAATGCCTGCAACTTTTAAATCTAACTGATTTTGGGCGTTACTATGAATAATAAAATTTCTCAACATTGTACGCCATTATGACAATTTTTCGCAACCTTCATATAAATTGACTGTGCAGTTGATTTAACAAATAGATGTCCAACGTCGTAGTTTGGAGTAGTTAAATCAACTACTTTATTTTTATGTCTGTGTTAACTACAAATGTTCTAAGAAATTTGAAATCTTAAACAAAACACATTTTACGTTTGCTTGTGGCTTATCTAACTGCACCACTCATATACACACGTTAACCTTGCTGCTATATTATACAATTTATTGTAATCATTTTTTATGGACTAGCTAAATTAGGAAGGAATCTATGATGGTTATACATATGCGGGTGTCTTTCAAAATATATTTTTGCACCTAAAATTAGTATACCCAGTTATATAATATGTATTTTATATAGTGGGTACTGCCGCTGATTTATTTGGTAAATGTTCACGTTTGAATTTGGATTAAAATATTAGTATATATTGTTATATCGCCCTCAGGTTTAAATTTGATTTCCATAAAATAGTATTACTGTGATATCGTTTATTTTGTTATTATTCCGTGAGACTTGTATGCGGTCTATTGGTCTAATAATCAAATATTAAAATAATGGTTTGGCATTAACCAGAGTACACTACTAAATAGGCGTTAACCAGCTTCAAGCTGTCGTCCATCAATTGTATTGTCACAAACAAGATAATCATTGTATGATATAACGGGCACAACAGAGCTACGATTATTTTACGACTAATGAGCACGCAATCACTAAAATTAATAATGTAATTCAATTTGGCACATTAATTTTCATAAAGATCAGTTAAAGAGTCAAAAGAACACGTATCAGATTGTTTTGATAGTACCTAAAAAATAACCTAAAATACTAAACACCAGCAGTTACAAATTATATTTCTATACAATAATTGTCTACATATAACATTATAAAGACATAAAAAAATGATCATCTTAGGTGTGTATATATATATATATATTATATACTCGTTTACCCAAATATGGAAAATACTTTTATTAATAAAAAAATACAAATTAGGTATAATAGGTTTTTAATCTACATTTTTAACTATAAAGTTAGATAGGTAATAGTATGAACGTTAAAAAACAATTTAACATTATTTAGGGCCATTATGTGGTAGGTATACAACTATACACAGTTATCAACTGCGTTTCAATTAAAAAGTCGAGTAATTTTATATTTGTATTATCTATTAGATTTCCAATACTACAATAATGCACATATAAACATTTAAGTACAAATATTGTACACATATTAATTTGCGTATGAAATAATTGTAGAGCATTTTTTATATCATACATCTTATATAATTAATAAACTTTCAAAAAATGTTTTAACTTAATCGTCAATAAATTATAAGTATTTAACATTGTTATGATAAAAATAAATTAAATTTTATGACAAAAAAAAGAACACTTATCGTTGAAAAACCGCTACACACCACAATACCAAATACATACATTGAAAACGAATTTACTCTAGTTCGAGATCTCACTTAATTATCGTAACTAAATATATAAATACTATTTCTTTAAATGTTGATCATAAGATATTATAATATATAGTACAATTCATTTAAACACCAAAAATAATAATGATATATAATAGGGATCTGTAATTTCAGTGGCTCATCCCCTAATTTTAACATTTTTGATACGTTTTAATAATGCGTATGGGAGGGAGAGGGAATACTGGCGAATCGCGGACATTTTCCCCCGTACAATTTCCTTCCGAATGTTTTTGGTGTAGTAGGACATTCCCCCCCCCCCTCCCACCGTGATATATTTTTGATGCAGACATTTTCCCCGTTTTTTTTTTTTAAAGTTTACTATTTAATAATATTATTTATTATTATTTAATATGAAATTATTTTTTTGCCTATTTTCTAATATTTCCAAATATTTTAATAAATATAACAAATAATAGATGTATATTTCTGATCAACTGAACTACTTGAAGCAATAAAATAATTTTAACAGTTTTAACAAAAAAAAAAATAAATAAATATCAATAAAGGCTAAAAATTATGTGTTTAGAAATAACAAAAGAATTGCAAATCAAAGATTTTTTACAAAATGTATCATTTTTATGTCAAAATTTTTAGCCGATTTTATTATTTATTAATTATATTTTATTTAGGCAATCTTTTATCTTTTATATATAATCTTATTTTTTTAAAATTATTTTAATTGTAATTTTTATTGTTTCCAGTAATTAAATTAATCAAAAATATATACATCTATAATTTGTTATATTTATGAAAATAAAAAAAATGTATATATTTTATATTTTATTTAAAAAAAATAATTTCATATTAAATAATAAATAATATTATATTATTAAATAGCAAACTTAAAAAAAAATGGTGGGAAAATATCTGGGGAGGGGTGGGAAATGTTCATTTACTGGGTACTGTTTTGTCTCATATTTGTATTCATTAAACGTATTGACATCTATAGCGCTAACCTTGTTTTTGATGATATTTAGAGATGACGCATAATTTATTTAACAGTTGGATTAGCTGTTGTGTATTGTTTGCAATTTGTTTTTAATATACCTATTATTAAACTATTTATTAATAAATTATTAGAAATTGATTTTTGACTTATACTATTTAATAGAAGACGTAAATAAACAAAATATACAAAACTTTAAATAATTTACCTCGTTTGTGTTTCAGATGACGGGATCTAGTGATCAGACGATTAAGCAATTGCTGGCAGGTTTGGTATTCGAATTCAGCCTGGAACAGCCTGGTTATTATCTAGGCGGGTCACTAGCTGAAATCGACGAAAACTCCACTATTGATTTCCTAGTAGGAGACATTGTAATCGTGCAAGAAGACCAATTCTGTTCAAACCAAAAGCACGGTAAATAATATAATATTGTTGTATGAACGCACATCGCCTGACTTCGTTTGTGCCGTTTTACTCGTTTGTCAGATGTGTTTTATTAGTTGCCTATGTGAGTCGCCTGTCATTTCATCTCGAAAAGAAAATATATTTTAAGATTTTATAAGAATTATTATACCTATCTATAATATTTGAAATTTATGAATTTTATCAAATAAACATTCATAAAGTTTTTCATTAGCTATAGTGTGGGTTAATAAAATATAATGATAATTTGAAATAGGTATATTTTACAACTTATAAAAATGCTTAGTAAAATTAATCATGTATATTGGCTGCATTTTAAATTCTGAGCAAGTTAAAGAATAAATTAATTTTCAATGTTATATTTTTTTTTTTTTTTTTTGAGATGCTTTTTCTATTGGAATAAATGTCTTGGCCATCAATTGCAAGGAACGTTTCTTGTAGTAGATTTAATTTGAATTAATTGTTAGTTTTGTGAGGTTAAAATTGAAAATTCTCAGTACTTTTTAAAATAATTGGGAAAAACAAAAACATAATACGAACATTTGTTGAAATTTTAATATTATTATTAAAATAATTGTTTGATAACCATGATTACTAAAAAGTTAGACTATCTTCGCTCAGAATCGTTAATCATTGAATACAATGATTTATCATTTAATTCAAATTTAACACATTCATTACAGTGACCTACTCGATGACGAGGTACACTTTGTGAGGTACCTACTATACAGTAGAGCGGTGTCCTACTTGACGGCTGTTTAATTATGGAATATGTTTAATTTTACTAATTAGTTATTTTCATGGTTAATTTTATTTTAAATATCGATACTAATTCATTTCAATCCTTCAATACTGACAAATTTAAGGAATGTTCATTTATTGAAATGTATATGATCATCTTAATAATAAATTAAATATATCAAATCTTGAATAGATAAGTGATCAGATCTATTGTACGTTAATAACTATTTTATAAATGTTGAACTATGTATTAAACAATTAAGTTTAAGAATATATGTATTTTATTTTTATTAGAAAACGATGGAAGATATTGTCTTACTGAAAAATTCATTCACGACGAGATAGCATATATTACATGCCTGAAATCTGCTAAAGAACTTTATGGAGAGCCGTTGCGTAGAATGGACATCTTTTCCATTGAAGAATATGATTTAATATTTGAAAAATTGTTGAAAATAGCTGATAAATGTAGTCAAGTTGTCCAAGAAGTAAGTTAATTGTATTACAGTATTAAATCCATTATAATCAATAATTAAATTACAAAATGTCTATCAAGACTTAGTTTCTGCAATTAATATTTTATATTTGTGTTTGCATTTTATATTTCACTGTACAGTTCATAATATCAATTTTAATATTTATTTCAAATGTATAGTACCTACCTAATTTTTAGCCTTGATTGAAATTATTTTTCAAACGTTATAAATAATAATTTATGATTGTTTTCCCATTTATTGATTATGATAAATCACTATAATTTATTGTTTCTATGTTATGTGTAGAGATTAGAGATGAATGAAGTGTGATGACTGACAAGTGACCAAAACTATTATTTAAATTTTGCTAGCAATTAATTTTTTCTCATTTAGTATTCGACTTTGGAATTTTTTTTAAATAATTTATGTTCATACATATTACAACCTACAATCATTTGCTTATTATAGTATCCTTGTGTTCACTACATGCCTCCATTCATTAGGTATTTAATTTTTAACTTCAAATAATTAAGGTTCATTTATACGATATTAGATTCCATAATGAATACTCAGCATTTTTTTATGATCATATTCATTAATAAATAAATACAAATACACAAGAGAAAATAATATAATAAAATTTTAAATAATACATACTATTTTACATACCTCTCAAAAAAAAAAAATAAAAAAATATAGATCTATACAATAATCACTTTAATTTGTTTTTCTTATATTACATAGAACATGTTACACAAATTGATAGATAAACATTATCTGATAAATAATACTGATAGTTCATTAAAAATTATTTTTTCTAATCAATTTATATTTACGTATATTACAATCTTAATTTGTACTTATCCTACCAAGCTATTCTAGGATTAATGGAATATTATTTCGTGTTAAAACACTAACGTGTACATTTAGTAGTCTAAACAATGCCCCTTGTACTGGATGTCTCCATAACGTTGTTAGTAGATTTTAATTTGTACTATTGAAAAAGTTGATTAGTTTTTATTTTTCATATGCTGCTTTTAATGTTTTGAATGAACAGCATTTTTTATTCGATCTATTAGTCATAGATTGGTAATTTATGCTTATTATGATAATGATAAACGGGTACTATACTTATTAGTGGTCGGGAGGTGTTTATAATTCGAATTATTTTGAATAATATTATTCCGAGTAACAAGAATCTAATTTTTAAAAAACAAATTTTAGGAATAGTAAAAACTAAAAAGGTAAAAAGATTTATTCAGAATATTTCTTTAAAAATAAAACAGATTGTTGCAGTAATCCAATTTATAACAAAAAAAAAATTGCATTAGACAAAATATTTATATTTGAGTATATTATTCTTATCTTTTTATTTATTTATAATCTTAATGACTAAAATTTAATTTAAATAAGCACAAATGATAAATAAAACAATAGTAAGACAAACACATCATCTTACAGTCTTTCGCGTCCTGTATTTCTGTTTTCAATATAGAATAATTACCTTGCTCGTATATTTGTAAGTAATAGCCAATAGGTGAAATTATACGGCGTACAGCATCAGATCACACACATATACGGATAATGTATATAATATTATTTCAAGGAGTACACCCCCTAGCCATACAGTGACGTTCAAATTCTATCGTCATTCAAAAATAAAAACATATTTCCTAAGGCGACCTGTGACAAACCAGTTTTTAATTATAAAAATCTAATTCTTGTTTTTTAAACACTTTTTTATAATGAAACACAATTATTGTGTCTACTAATTTCTTATGTTTTTTTGAAAGCTGAACTAACGAATGTCCTGATGATGATTCAACACAAGGATAAAGATTTATTTTTCATTTCATTCAAAATTTGTGTCGTGTTAATTGTAATATAGGCATTACATTGCATATGTATTTGTTACCAATATAAATATTAAAATTATTATTATGGATTTTGAATGATTATGAATATGATATTATGTACCTAATGGAAGAAATATTCTTTTTATTTTTTTAGTTACAATCTGATATGGAAAATTGGGATCCAGTAATTGTACAGATAGGTAAGTGTAATAATTTATGAAATAATTATATTTTATACTCATAATATAATTTAAAATTGAGACTATTGACATTAAAATATGTTTTGGTTTTGTAGTCTGTAGATAATAATTAGTTAAATGTAGAGTGAAACATCATTAATTTTCATAGGTGAACGACGATTTAAAATAGAAAAAAATAATAATTACTTAGAGATAATATATTTAAGTTCAAAACAAAGTATTTAGTGACACTTTTATGATCTCCCGTAGAGAGTTTTATTTTGGTGTAGGAAAAAACTAATTTAAATATATGCATAGCTATCACAAACACATACATTCAAATTTTTTATCTAAATTATAAGAACTATAAAATGTGAGTTATATTTGGTTTAAAGAAATAAAAAATTAAGACAACAAATAGTCAAAGTTAACTGTTGAGTGGAAAAACTACATAAACTGTATAATTAATATTAATGAAATATGGGTACCCAATTATAGAAATTATAATTCATTATTTTTTACTAATTGAGTAATTCAAAAACTATTACCTAAGCTATTAAATTGTGATAATCTGTAATATAGGTAGGTGCTCTCTGATTGGGAATTCATAATTAAAAATGTGATAAACATAAAACAAATATTTAACACGTTTACAGTAAAATTCTAAAATATGAATGTATTTTAGTAAATTATTTTATTAAGATTTATTATGAATTGATTGGAAAAATAGATTTATGATGTATGTTACTTCTTAACTTTGAAATGTAGGTATATATTTTGAAATAATTTTGTTTTTACATTTCATAGATTTACACTTCTACAATTATTACATTTGTCTAAATATCATATAAGTAAAATATATAATTTCCAAAGCCAGAAGAATAATGTTATAATTTTTTAAGACGTTCCAAAATCTAAACCGTAATATCTTCTATTATAATGAGTATTATAATAGTCAATGATACGAGAAGTATTACTCATAAAGTTTCAAAGTGATGAGTCAAAAAAATTAGTGTTACATAACTTTCTTGAATAATTCAAATATTCAATACGGTTAAACGAAACTAAGACTCGATAGTATTATTTTTTTCAAAAGGGCTGGGCGCGCGGATGATTTTTAATATTAAAGTCATCGCAATGGAATGTTCTTCGTATCCGCTGTAAGTGAGATTTAACCAGTATTAGTAGAGGAAATGTCTCGGGACATGGTAACCATAGTGATTCACATTTATGAAATAGTTTACTAATCGTTCAGTGCATTTACAGCACAGCCGCGCGCACCTACCTTTGATTATCGGCATTTTGTATTCCACACCATACGTCTGCACGAACAGTGATAAATACCTGACGTTTTACAGGTACTTTTGTAAACACGTGGTTATTATCACAATAATAAATATATAATTTATAATAGGTAGTAGCTAATTGTATATCCTTGCATTTAATGACCACGATGACTTCACGGTTTAACGCGCCAACACTGCACGCACTTCTAAGGGTTATACTAAACAATAATAAAAGGTAATAATAATTATGTTTCTATCGATTACCGTAACGCACTTACTCGTGAGCCGGTGTGTATGTGTACACGAGAATGATTATGCAATTGCGCTTGCAATCCACGCGACCCTTTAGAAAGGCAAAATATAGCTACAGGCCATTCACACACCGACCCGCAAATTTATTTCCAGTTATTCTACTTTGATATTTTATTGATATTTATTACTTTTCCGATTTTTATTATTCGTTATCAGTTTTTTACGATTTGTATAATAGCGGCATTCATAATAATATGTATAAACGTAATAACTAATATTATTACTATTATTACTGCTGTAGTGTAATCGCACGGCGAAAAGTATATGCACATTGTAAACGATAAGGAACTTTCGCCGCCTTCCTCATTACCAGAAACAATGGCTTTCGGGAGCCCCAGGGCTGTGCGGCGGATGGAAAGTGAAATCATCGCGGTTGCGGGATTGGGCCAATATAATATATATAATATTAATAATATTGTGAACGGTAAAACCGGTTGTGCACTTTGGATATTATGCTTTTTTAATATTTTGTATAACGGGATGGAAACATCATCTACTGCCGAAGTCCACGTTATTATATTATTTATTGTGTAGGTAGGTACATCACTATTATTGTTGACTAAACACGATTGTAAACTGATACAATTTAATACCTAATTAGCTATTTCTAAAAAAAAAATTATTCGTACCGACTACCCACCATTGTTTCTGCATGGTCGCAAGTGAAAGCTCCAATACACACACACACACACACACACACACACACACACACACACACATATATAATATATAATGTGTACAATGTAATAATATATACAGTCGCCGGGGGAGGAAGTACTTATTTGAAAATAAAATAATGTAATATATTTATTATTATTATTATTATTATATCGTTGTTATATTGTGTCCAATTAACGTTAGGCACCTATGCTATTACCTATTTAATTTTCGAATATTTTTTGCTTCTTCGGTTTTATTAGCGCCATAAACACCGGTCATCGAGCCTCTGCAAAATTACGTACTGCCATGTATTATACATAAACAAGCGTGTACAGCTGCAGGCCCCGAGGATACGAAAACGCGTTTGCCTGTAATTTTTGGAACGCATTCGCTTTCTTTCTTTCTTTCAGGTGTCGCCGCTGCCATATAACTCCTTGCCTTACGACTAGTCTTATGTCGACCGCTATATAATAATAATTATTGACCACCGGCCGCAGCTTCATTATGATTATATTATATCCGAACAGTCATGTGCAGCACGCTTATGGCCCAGGCGAACGTGCGGAGAAAAGTGCTTTCCAACGAGAGTGTAAAAATGATTATACTGCTGTTGCATTTATATGGGTATAACTACGTTTTAAAGTAATTTCGCATAACGCACCTACCTATGGGTGTACACGTGTAATAATATTATAGAAAACGACGCTCGTGACGGGTTCGGATTATTTATGCCCAGACAGTGATATAGAATTTTGCACGAGAATGTGTAATAATAATCTCACTTACATTATTCATTTGATATAAATTTATTCTGAGCGCGAGGATATACGGGTACTACAAAATTATACACTATAATATGTTTTATATGCATTATTGGCGTATTTTATAATTGGACGGCTGTTTATAACGCGGTGCTCATTTATATATATATATATACATACGTTCTTAAGGGTCCACTGGTCAACCGGGGCAGCGGTTTAAACTTTAAACTTTAAAAAGCCGGCCGAGATTCAGGAGATGGACACATTCGATTTTATTATATGCTTTTCATTTTGTATGGTCTATTAACTTTTTATAAGAGTTCGCGCGAAATCTAGACATGACCTCGATGACCACAGTGTAACGATTTGATTATAGGAAGTCGTGTGCATGTGTGTGCTCTTGACATTGTTCCGTTTATTATTATTATTTATTATAATATGGATTTTGAAACGTGTTCATTACACCAATGTATAGTATTTCCGAATTGTACACACTTCGACACGTAGGTACTATTATTATTCATTTAATTATTTTATATTCAATGAAAATATTCAAGCTTTCGGTTTTCAATTATTTTAAGTAAACTTACCTATATGGGTCATTTGTTAAGTATTTTTTTTTAGTTTCTTCGATTAATAATTTTATAAATCAATGAATCTTCAATAAATTTACATTAATTATTTTTCTAGTGATATACAATTTATTTCAAAAATACAATATATTGTATGAGCCCGGTGTTATAATAAATGTGTTATTATAACAATTAGTTTATGTAATTTTCTTATAAAATATTAATTTTTAATTATCCGGTTAGTATATAATATTATATTTTATAAAAAAAAAGTATATATGTATATTATTAGTATTGTTATAAAATGTATTTATATATATATGTTATATATTCAAAAAAAAACATTTGTTACGCAAATGTTTTAAATGAAATAATGCTATGGCCTGTTGTGCCGCAAATAATATTTAAAACGCCATGTTTTCACCGAGAGCTTGCGAAAATGTTTCCCAAGAATTATCCATCATTCGCGTAACGTTAAATTGTTTACATCAATCAAGAATTATCTAGAAAGTTTAATCAAATATAGTACACAATTAATATTTTGTCAACTCGACTTATGCGTTTTATATTAATACTTAAACACTTAAGCATCTTAAACACTTATAAATTTAAAGTATTATGTATAGTTAATGCGTGTAAATTAATGTTAATGTTCAATATTGATGATAGATAGAAAAAGCTGCTCGTTGTATTGAGTGTAATGCGAGTCTCACGATAAAAGTGTTGAAACTTCAAACAAGTTGAACCAAGTCTTGAAATATTTGTGAAATCTAATGGAATAGTTCAATAGTTTTACTATGCCACTGTGATAAGGAATTGTCTTAATAGCGTTCGCGGCATGCACTGTTGTATTCTCGTCGAAAATATATGGTTATACGAATAAAAAATACGTGAGTATATTATACTATACGCGTAGAAGATTTTGTCGTGATCGATTGAAAAAAAAAGTGAAAAAAATAAGAACCAACAATCGTTTCTGGGATCAAAACGAAATCCAACATTCAACTTTTAAACATATAAATCATAAAAAAAAAAATAGCATCGCGATGTCTTGTGTGATTTATCGTGTTTCGTGGTCCAATATCTTCTCGCGTAATCACCTTCGCATTAACTTATATTTGTATAGTTTAATAGCGTCTACGGTCTACTATAAAAATAACAATAGAAGCAACAATTATAATAATAACCTCGTGTATAAAATATTGGCGGCAATCATTGTGATCGAAATATTATATCTAATAGTAAATTAGATACGGGCCTTTCGTTGTTTGTCTACCGATATCGCCGCGACGATGACACACGCTCCTATATAATATTAAGTATTATTATAATACACGCTCGACCTACACGCGCATATCATCTCACACATATATATTCATTCATACGCATATTGCGTCTTTCACTTTTCTCTCGTGTCTAGCCATGCGTATCGGCTCCGAGTCCGAATGTGTGCGATCGGAAACCGCCTCCACCGCCGTCGTGTCTGCGTCTAGTGCGCATTTGTACATACATATATACACTATTTATAGTCGCGGTATACGGCCGGAATTGTATTTTTTTTAGATGCGTCCGCGACATGTTATGATATTATCTGAATATTATTCTAAATAGCATATATAGCGCCCGGTGCGCGATATTGGCTCGTAGTATAATAAATAAATTATAGGAACAATATGTATACCTTCATAACAGTGATGGGGGTGGGGCTATCTACAACTGGATTCTACAAGTCCTAGTTAATAATTTGACGTCTAAGACTTTGAACATAACGATTCACATTTTTGGTTTTTCATTTACTCGGTTTGCCAACTGCAGTGCACGTACAACAAAAATAATTTCTAACTGAATTTCCCTCGCGGCTGCTAATATGAAAGACCTGAATCACGACCCCGAAATGCTGGCTGATCTCCAACATGGTTTTGCGAACTCATACATATGTGTCAACGCCCGAATTGCGTTTAACTTGGTTACAGATCATGGCTCGAAATTATGATGATAGCGGCGATTTTTCTGAGGTTCGAAATTTATAGTATTTCCGTATTCGTACTCTGGACAAAACCGTAACTGAAAAAAAATTCCGTGGAAATCCAACAATTTTTTAATATAGATTCCTACTATACAATCATTATTTTTACCCGATTTGAGTTTAATCGGTAATTTTACCAAATAAAGTGATATTAACGCACCATTTACAAATTTTCTATTGTCCCCCGGAAGTCATACCATGCCATAAGCATAAATATTAAATAATCATGTGCAAAAAGATTTAACTTGATTCAAATGAATATAAAAACATTTTTTTTTTAGTTTACTATTAGCACGTTAAATCTATTCAAAGACTAGCTAAGACTCGGGAATAATATTCGACCGCGGGTAGTAGATAGTGGAATTCCGTGCTGCTGTAGGTTAAACTGAGTTAATTTTATATAATTGTACGTGTTATAATACGTAGGAGGTGATTGAGGAGTGATGCTTGGAGAGATGGAGGCTTAGCCCCATAAAATTATTGAATACTTCATTGAAGTCCCCACGGCTTGTAAAGAAAGATTTAAGCCGTCCCCTAAAATTTAATCAAATCTCCGTCGATGTTTTAATATTATTGACACACTTATACAATTGCGGTTAAAGTCGGGGTTTGTTCACAAATATATACGTACATAGTAATTTTTATATATATATATTTTTAAACTACGAACATAAATTACATTACTAGGGTATTGGCAAACCACCAAATGCAGATAATTATTATAATATTGTCATATATGCGTGTCCCCTCTAGCGGACTCCGCGCAAAGTTAATGTCGCCGTCATGTAATATTATAATATATAAAATGAATTGCTTTCGTTGGCCGCGGTCGTTCAACTCGACGTATTAATTTTTTTTTTATCTTCCAAACGCGCATTACAATATTATATGGCCTATACGGACATACGGTACGGGTTTCATTAATTACGCTAATTGTGTGCCACAGTTCTGCGCCGGAGTGTTATTGTGTCAACGAGTGACCGTTTCGTAACACTTGTAAGCAGACTGGCAGAAGTTAGGTCGCGCATCATAAGTCGTGTAATCGAATATGAAATGATCATATTGAGTAGCTATATGGCTGTATGGCTGTATGAATGTATGGACTACGCGTGGCGGTTTTGTATTTTTCGTCTTTCGCTCGTTAGTCGCCAGCCAAATCGCATGCGTTTTTTGACACGCGAACGTCTCGGTTATCGTTTCGTCACACACTCACACCTATTACATCCAACGGCCATCACGAAATCAACATTATGGAAGGTAGAAACTGTACTAAAGTATTGATAAACTCGAACAAAACTATACGCATTTATTTTTAATATTTTACGGGTTGTGCACCGTCTGAAATAATGAGCCATATAAAAATATGAATTACAACAGTTATCACGTATGGGAAATGTGTAGAACATATACAAATCACATCGAAGCTGTTATAGTGCATATTATATGGATTCCTTTGTAATAATAACTACCGATAAAATAAGGTGAATATCATTGCATTACCAGGGCGGCCCACACACTACGCGGTGTGAATATTGTTTTTATTAAAATTTATAAATATGAGAAGACAAAAAAAACTATGGGAAATACTCCTAACAGTACGATTATGGGCACCAATTAATTTTACACCATGCCCGCCATTGTTCAATTATGTATTTTGATATCAGTTACATGATTGTATAATATTACAATCATAAGAAAATTGTGTACTTATATTGTTTGTAAATATTTTAAATATTGAATTAAGATTATTTGAAAATATTTCGAGTAACCACGTTTAGAATTGAGTTTTAATATAAACCCAAATCAAAGAAACTTGTAAACCCGCGCCTAAAATTTAATGGCTATAGAACGATTTGCAATGTTATTTTTAAGATTCGTAACTCGGCATAAATGTATTAAAAAACTATTAAAACATACAAACAAAATTGTGTTTTCTCTTGTACATTTTTAACTATAACTGAGGAGCAATAAACAGTAAAATTGTAAAACCAATTTTGGTCTTATTGAAAAAAAACATAAAAGTAGATATATAATTAGAATTAATCTTTCTCGTGTTATAATATACAAACCACATATATTGATGAGCAGATTTTGCATATCTAAATATCATTGTTTGAATATACCTAGTATGAAAATAAAACAAAAAGTCATCCTATTAATTCCGCGATAATCTTTATTTCCGTTACAATTGATTTACAGATTCAGGTGGTCATTTCCCGTCTACTATTAATGCCTACACGATTTATTTATTATTTTTTGAGTACACGACAAATGCATTATTACTATTATCATAATATTACCGTACACTATAATATAATATAGTACTTTCACTCAATAGGAGACACTTTAAAAAAGGTAAGTATATATAATTCAATCATCGATCATTATCGAGATTTGTGTGTGACTATATCTATTTTCATTGTGTACGATTGCACTGACCGCTCCTCCATACCATCACCAGGAGGAGGAATGTGTATGTATGTAATGTATATGTAATGTGTTTGTGTGGTGTCTCTCTTTCTCTACGAGCCACATTAAAACGTTGTTAGGGCGGCTCGCGACCACAAGGTAATCACTGTGGTTCATGCTTTATTTATGATTAGAAATCACTTTTTATCGTGTAACACGGGATGCCAATCTCCATGCGTATCTGTGTGAGATTATGCGTGCTGTGTACATATTTATATATATATATATGTGTGTGTGTGTGTGTGTGTGTGTGGTAGGCTCTAAACATATTACGAAACACACTTGAAAGATCGGTTCATTGATATTCGTTGTCGGCCCTTTATAATGTTTATGGAAGGAAATCAAGTTATGAATTGCTTTCTCGTTATATCAATCCATTACGGTAATGTACGATTTTTGACTGTAAAATTATTTAGCGTCCTCCAAAAACTTATCAGACAACGATAATTATTTGTATTGTTATTTAGTAATAAAATAGTGAGTCAGTTTCAAAGTACGTCAATCGGTTAAAACTACATGATTTTTACAATAATTTAGAAATCAACAATAAAAATTATTATTTTAGGTACTAAAATATACGTATAGGTGGTGACAATTTGATGGTGGAGGGCGTGGAAGCAAGGTAGTGCATCACTACAGAACTTCGCACCCCTGAAAACCATCCCACTAACTACGGCATGTGAAAAGTATTATTTTGTCTTCACAATCCACAGACAAAATTGCCAATACCTTTTCCATTCAATATATGTGTTATCTGTATATCTGTTTGTGTATATGCTACAAAAATTGAAAAGTAAATAAATATTAAATATAGGATATGTTATAGTATACTGCAATATGGAAATTTTTTTTTTATTTGAGAAAATGATAATGTTGGCCGATGAGATGGGAGCATAGTTACTTAGAGAATTATAAGTGATGTTAAATATATGATTTCCTTAGATTTCTATCAAGTGCCATCAATACTTCTATATATGTACATACCCATTTATATCAGGGATGGCAGTTAGACACAATAATAGTGGACTGTGGAACGGAAAAAACTGAAACACCAAAAGCCTTTAATCTTTTTAATGCTGAATTCACACACAGATGTTTGTTTCATTGGATTCATCAGTCTTTTGTAGAAACAAATTGATATTTGATTTATTTTTAGGGTGCATAAATAATTTTATTTCTGGATCTCAATTTTTTTTTAAATCACCTTTACTTCATTATAAACTTATTAGCTGACCCTTACGCTATATGATGGACATTGCTTTTTATTTTAAATACTGTTATGAACAATTCGAATTTAATTAAAATGTGTTCAAATAGTAGGTGCCTATCATTTTGAGAATATCTATGTAAGTGCATAATAAAATAAATGTTAAACAATAGCTATAATAAATATATTTATTATTTTTACTTCTAACCGTTCATAAATAAAACTAATAAAAACTAATACAATAATATTAATAATAATAATAACAATAGGTAATTATGTGATAATCACGTCGTCGTGTTAATGTGTCATTATCATTAAAATTATAGGAACGCTTTAAAAATGGGATTGTCATAAGTACAAAAAAACCTCGTCATATTGTATCTACAAACACTTGTACACTGTAAAATCAAACACCCAGTTAATATCACGATAAACTTATACTATTCACATACACACATAAATAATATACTACACGTGTGTTTAGTAGCGGTATTGCAGTTGTGGGCGGAAACATTCAAAGGGAAGTCTGCAAAGGCGTGTAATATTATAATATAATCCTCTATATAATTATTGTTACGCAAATATGAATACGTAATCCAAAGCCATGCCCAGCGGGAGGAGGTCATCGTTAAGAAATATTTTTATACTATTTTATTTTATTTTATACCAAAACGGGCCGTGGCTCAAAGTACAGAACAAAATATATATATATATATACATATTACATATACATTGTACACAAGAAAATATAAACTCTAATATACACATTATAAACATACTATTAGTTGAAAGAAACAGTTATGGGTTCTCATTGCTCATCCTGAGCATCGATCTATTGCGGAAATAATTGGTTGTGCAAAGAGGTATAAAAAAGAATAAGTTGTTAGTGACTGGAAACTAGGGATCTTGAAATTAAGTTGTCCTAACACTTCAGGACAGTCTAAGACCACGTACGTTTAGCCAGCCCCCCCCCCTAAAGAAAAATCTATAAACAAACTATGTAGATATTTAGCACATAATTCGCACGACCTTACTTCCTCTCCAAAAATAAAAAATCATGGGGGGACCAAACTAGGCTTAAAAATTTGCACTACTTTCAAAAAATTTATTTCGCAGTTAGTTTTTTATAATTACCATCTAAAATTTTCAAGTTCCCTAGTTGTTTTCAAATTATCTTATTTTTTTTTTTAATTTACATTTAACATTTTTTTTTTTTATAAGTATTTATCAGATTTACTTTCTTATTAGTTATCAATTACTCATTTAATATTTGAAAAAAAAATGTTAAATGTAAATTAAAAAAAAATAAGATAATTTGAAAACAACTAGGGAACTTGCAAATTTTAGATGATAATTATAAAAAACTAACTGCGAAATAAATTTTTTGAAGGTAGTGCAAATTTTTAAGCCTAGTTTAGTCCCCCCGTGAATTTTTTATTTTTGGAGGGGAAGTAAAGTCGTGCGAATTACGTGCTAAATATCTGCATAGTTTGTTTATAGATTTTTCTTTGGGGGGGGGGGCTGGCCAAACGTACGTTATAGAACCGCCAATGAACTTTCCTAAGAACACTTGGTTTGCATATTACACGTCCATCAGTTAGGATTGATAGTTCTAGTATCTTAAGTACCGGATCATAGTCATGATATTTGTGGTCAATATGCAGTACCCAAGTAGCAAAACTTAAAAATTTACATTGTACCCATTCTATCTGGTTTCTACTACTTGTAGTTAATGGGTCTCAAATAACAACGGTATAATCCAAAATTGATCTAACAAGCTCACAGTATAATGCCTTAAGTGGTATGATCAAATTAAATTCATTAGAGACCCTTTTCATAAAGTCAAGTGTTTTTAGAGCTTTGCAATACGATTTCTCAATATGATCGTGGAAAATTAGTTCTTGATGAAGCGTGACACCTAGATCAGTTACAGTACTGTTCGCATTAATGAGTAAGAAATTATAAGAGAGAGTGTATTTAAGTACAATAGGAATATGGATTCTGTGGAAGGACATATAACGACACTTTGAAACATTAAAGTCTAAGCCAATGTTATTTGAATTTAATCAAATAAAAAAAATGATATAGGTATATATTTTAATAGTATAATAATATCAATTTATAATTTTAAAATGCTATTAACTTGCTTTAAAATTAAAACATTAAAAAAAAAAAATACGTGGGGCTCTAGATAGTATTCTGTTTTTTAAATTTGATAAAAGGTCAATTCACTCTAATACTAAAATTAACAGAGAAGATGGATTATTCAGAACGTAAAATGTGCTATGTTATGCGTCATGAAAGATAGAGACAACACATGTTGGTACCTATATAATATACGATTTAAATGAGTATAATTAATATTGTAATACCTTTCTAGGCCTCCTGGTATGAACCTATATATGTATAAACAGACATCAAAGTTGAAATATATACTTTCAACAATTATTATTATTTGAAAAGTATAAGTACTTAATAATTTAACAAATTATTTTATTTTAAATAATATACCTACTATATAAGTTGGCATTTGTTGCATACATATGCTAACCTTTCGCCTACATAAAACTTGTTTATAGGTAGTCACTAATCGGTTAGTTATATAAAGTAAGTAATATTTGTGTGAGGAGATCAAATTAAAAAAAATAACTTATCTATTGAATATTGGACCCTCCCCCCCTAACAAATTTCTGGGTGAGCCACTTACGTAACCCTTCTAAGGGTCCGTCAGAATATAGTTAATAACACATAAACTCGTCCGATGTGGCGATGTCGTCATATTATGGTTATGTTACACTACTGCAGTCGTGTGTATACAATCATATCCGTGTGATATGACTTAAGGTCTGCAATACCGGCAGCAATAACAATAACAATAAAATATAACTACAATAATAATAGTAACACTGATAAGTAATAACTACAAAGATAATAGCACAGTGTTATTGCACGAGCCGATATCATATCACCCGTACAATAATGTAACATGTGCGCATGTGAACATCGACCGAGGAGACCTATCCTAACCGGTGGCACTCATTGCGGAGAGTGAGAGCAAGAATCGCCGCCCCTTTTGAGGCGATATCAACACGAGATAGAGCGAACGGACGGACGGACTGACCGACAGGCGCATAGGGGGGCTACACGGCGACTGCACATTTCGAATTTTTTTAGACACGTTTTGTTTGCCAGCGCACGTGGTCGTGTCTATTATTATTGTGTACGACTGTACGAGACGTAGCTTCAATACTACCACCGCGGTCGCTTGTTTGCGTTTTGTCGTGTCAAGTTCGAAATGCTGTCGTGGATAATATAACGCATTATCTATGCCAGAGCTTATTTCGCGCGTACCAAAGTTGTTCCCACTGACAATTGTACTATATTGTATCCGAAAAAAAGTATATAGTACGTAATAGTGACTATAAAATATAGCCAATATAGGTGGTCAGAATATTTTTTAAGTACATAAACTATATATCTATACATATCGCAGTGTTGTGCGTCTTCGCGTATTATACGAGTGATAATGTCTTGCAAATGATTAAAAATGTCCGTGTGTGTGATGTTCTAATTTTTTTACCTCATCCGAGTGACCGATTACTATCGTGGATACTATTGACGGACGATGGATTGTCTGCCGTTGGGATTAAAACAGAAATCGTATCCAAAATGTTAGTATACAGTTAGACATAGTGGCATGATATATTGTATCTTTTTATTTTATTCAGTTATTGGAATAATTTTATATTGTATATAGAGTTATTTAACTATGATACCACTAATACTTATATAACTGTGTGTATAACTACTAACTAGTACTATATAAATACGTAGGTATAAGACGTATTAATAAGACTAATAACGACCCCCTCCTCGTTATTTCTCTTATTCCTTCATCCCTAAAATTATGAAGATTATAGAGCCATTACGACTGCGTACAGATTGATGGAGATTAAAAACGTCGAGCTAGTGATTTGTTTTACTAATTTAATCGTATTTTTATAATTTATTTTTAAAGATTATATGTATTGATTTATAACAAATACTGGTATAATACAAACATGTGTGTCTAAAGTTGTTTTTAATTATTTACCATAAAATGTTTTCTAAATTTTAATATTTATTATGTTATTTTAATATACAATCTTTTATTTTTATTTTTATTAAATATTAAATTTCGGTGGATATTATAATATTGAAATAGCTTTTTTGTCTAAAAAATAAATTTTAATTAAAACTAGTTAATTTGCATTAATTTATCTCTTAGGATGTAAAGCCGAAGAGAGGTATCAAATAGTTGAACCGCCATATTATAGGCGGTACTCCGTAAGTCAACCCCTTCACTGATATTTACCCCCAAAAAATGTTTGAAGTAAATATTTGTACTTCGGACACATATTTAAACAAAACTATATATTTGAAGAATAAATAATCATTTTAATGTTTAATAAATCAATATAATATAATGAAATAATAATCAGAACTGATTTTAATAATAAATACTGTTATTATCTAATAGGTAGTTAAATATATTTATTTTTGTAAGTTGTAGTTATTAAATGAAGTAATACCTATTACAAGAATATGTAAATCGGTTATAATTATCACATTCGCGTGTAAAAACTAATGAAATTTATCATTTTATTTTTTTTTATTATTATTATTGATCTTTATAATTTCGACTATAACTCTACAACGACCATTAACTTTATGTTTAAGTATTTACATTTTTTTTTTTTACAAATAGATAGATATTAATATGTTATATTAATGATGATACACTGTATGACATTTCATACATTTGTTTGGATATATTCATTGTTAATTTAATTTGTCTAGTCCAGTAACATCGAGGAATAGGATGAGATTGTTTGTTAGTTATATTATCAGGTCAAATGGTTTCATATAGGCTTGTTGGGAGTATAGAATTTTTTCCTTGCGTCATAAAAAGCTACTAGATTGGCAGTCAGGGAATATGTGTTAGCCAGTTAAAGCCACTCCACAAAAAGTACAATTTTGTAATTTGGCTTAGATACTGGTATATTCATATTGTAGTATGTTTAGTCAGGACTCAGGATTGATTTCCTATAGTGGGTAAAGCACTTCTCTCCTTATAGCTACAGATTGTATATACAATTATTATTATTATTATTGTATTGTACAATACAATAATAAATACTTTACATAACTGATAATTGGTTAAAAATAATTATTTACTCAAAAATAGTAACGGTTTATAGAATTTTAATTATTTATTAACTAATTATAGTTTATACTCATAACAAAAAGTCGTAGTTATAGTTTTTAGTTAATTAAATGCAGTTGTTTATTATTTAAAGTAGAAAGCTTTTATAAACAATCAAATATGATTTATTGTTATTTTAATGTATCGATATTGGAAAATTTCTATTAAATATTGTATTATACGCGGAAAGTAAATTTTGTCTCGCCAGAGTTCAAATCGTGTCAGCTGGAAAGGTAACAGGATCATCATCGAACCGAATATGCCCAGTAAATAATGGATAAAGATAATATTACTGACATAGTTCAAAGGTGTGTTATAAAATGTAATGAAGAGAACAAGGGTGCCCGTATTAACAACACATATTATTCATGCTTATAAAATATGGGTAGTAATATATAGTAGGCATAATTGTATAAATAAGGTATATATTGTCTTAGACAATACTTTCAAATTGTCCTTGACCTTATGTATAGAAACCTTTCTTGTAATTGATGTACCTATACGACCTATGTGCATCTATGCCATGTAGGATCTAAACTATATTTAATTTCATGGAATAACATCCGTTATGTTTTGTTGAAGTACAATAATCAATATAGATGAGTCACGTATCATAATTTCCAACACGATTAGTATAACCTACCTACACCACTACTCCTACTAGTGAGATCTACAATACTGTACGATCCATTCGCGTGTAAATGTGTAATCGGAATCAAAAACACTATAACGTGCACCGCGTCCGCGTGTAACCATCGGTCAACTAAAAAATTTCAATACTCGATGCCCAAAGGTTCATTAGTCTTTCTCCGTGTCCTGGTTCAGAAGATAATATGATCGAATTAAGCTTACGAGGGTTATCGAATGTTATCCCTACATCGTTTCGTGACTCGATCCGTGTACAGGTTTCAATGCTCTCGTTTTCAATTTTGTTGTTATTTCTTGACTATTGTCTTTAAGTTCGATAATCGGTTTGTTAATGAATTTCTCAGAGATGTTTGTTCCGTGTAGTGTAATTTAGGTCTGTAATATTTAAAGCATTTACCGTAGTTACATGTAACATGACTTATTATTATAAGTTTATAACACATCAGTACTAAAAGAAACATAATATTTACATAAATAATCGAGAAAAGTGTATTGAAAATTATAATAATTTCTTAATGTTTACGTAATGCATTTTAGATAATATTATCCTATTCATTGGGTAGTCAGTAGTCATATTGTATTGTTCAAATAGAAACATAGGTTAAATACATAAGATTACTTCATGTTTGTTAAAACATTTTTATAAGGGTTACTGTAAATCTTCTCGGAGTGCATGAATTATATAAACATAAATACTAAGTATTTAAACAGCGTTTATAGTGTTATTGTGAACATTGATAGCTCATCATAAAATTGATATTGTTCGGATATTCATACTATAAATAACATAAAATCCGTCAAGAACGAATTACTCGTATTTAATTTTTAACTTGAACAAACTAATAAATAATAACAATTATACATTTTTGTTCTTATAATATGATACTATTGACTTCACGGAAAACAGCAGCCAATGACCATCAAACTAAATATTAATTATATATATATATATATATATATATTATATAATATATTTAAACAAATTCATAAAAATGTTATAACTTATAAACTTAATGAATTCAAAATGCTTAAGAAAAGAAAACGTTTTAGTTGTAAGAACGTGAAATCCGGAGATTAGTCTCAAACATCAATATAATGTTATAAACTTAATAATGTATGTACGATCAGGAATGGGCAATTGATGAACAGATTACCCATCACATTTGACCTATACTGAGTTTTAAAATTTAAAGTTTTAGAATTTTTATAAAAAAATTAGCAAAAACAAAGAAAAAAAGGTTATTTGACGAACAACCCGACTCGTGAAACTTTTAAACTATGGTAAGTTTGAATTGCTCATCCCTGATATATTTTGTTGGGGTGTTTACTAGGTTATGTAATATTTAAGTTGTAAAGTATAGTATAAATTCCAGTGTGTACCTACAATGTCATGTGAGTATATGTGAACGTCAATGACTATATTATTTTCGGTCCCAAAAACGTCTATGTATTAAAATAAATAATAAACTCTGATACATTAAATTTTTGTCATGACACGGCGGTGGGACTGCTTAAACATCATGTAGACGTATACTATTTTTCGGGTCGTGCGTGCGAAAGAGAAAGTGCAGATTGCCGCCGCCGCAACGCCGGTGAATGAGGAATAATATTATTACAACGCAAATACATGTCTCATCGGACAGGGGAGGGGCGATGTACAGTATGATAATAATAATAATATATATAACATAATTGATAATGCCATAATCGTTGGAAATTTATGGGTCTGCGGCCTGCGCGCAACAACAATGCCGTAAAATCGCGAGAGGCGGACGCTACCGTGGCTGGAACGGCTAACGCACGCGCTTTCAGCAGACAAATAGGCGTCACAGCGGCTGCGCCTGACCTCACAAAATGCGCCCACACCGTCATCCCCCTGATAACCACCACCAATAGTCGCAAATCGTCTGTGAATATCAAGGGTAGCATATATTATATTGTCATATGCGCCACGCAAAAGCTTGACGTATCAAACAAATATTTTTCGTTTTTCGATTACCAAACCGTTAAACAAGTAAATATCAAAACCTGTGATAAAAACCTATTTAATTCTCCTTTTGGTGACTACGATTACGAGTACTGAAGAAAAAAAGAAAAGTTAAACAAGAACCTTTAGGATTTACACTGCATAACTCTAAGGTCACTTTACTCTCGAACAACTGACCACGATAACGAGTAGGTACTGGATGTTTAAGAATGAGATCTCTTTAACCTAGACACAATCGTACTATTTCTCAACTGACCACGATAACGAATACTGGAAGAGAAAGTAAGAATAATAGTGTCTTACTACTTTTTCCAAAAGTGTTTTTTCACTAGAAACATCTGAGTATGCACACTGATATTACTCCAAAAAGAAGGTAAATGTATTTTTTAAAAAGAAAACATAACTCTTTGATATAAAAATAAACTGAAATATAATAAAATAAGTTTTACGATCAAAACAAATAATTATTTAATGAACAGTCGTTGAAACAGTCTGATCAAACACAAAACAATAATACGTTCTACATGCCTCATGGATGTGGACAGCCCAGCTTTCGTCGGTGCCGCTGTTTTAATAGTTGTACCTAATTGAAATTTTGTTAACTGGTCATTTTTCTTCTTAGTATAAAATAATAATTGTATTGTGTGGAAAGAATAGTATAAAATAATAATGCCTACTATGATATTCTTAAAACTATAGGTATTCATGTATATAATAATATTAATGACCAGTAAAATGTGCTAGGTGTCAGTAAAAGGCTCAACAAAGCTTTAAACGCTTATTTATAGTTTATTTTATTGATAATAATTGGCACAATATTCGACATTCATACAAAATAAATTAAAAATAAATTAATATTTTTCTGATTATGAGATTAAAAGCATTCAAAAGTCAATAATTCACGACAAAGGTTGAAAATAAAGATAAAAGGCAATTTAAAATATCATAATTTCTATGGATATACTCGTATATTAAATTGTTTAAAAATATATATCGAACAAAAGTTTATACTTTTTAAAATAATGAGTGTTTCACTGTTAAAAAAAAGTTCTATGCATATATTACAAATATTTATCCGCAAATACAAAGACAATTCTACTGCAATATTATAATATGCTATATATAATTATACTCTGACATTCCTGGATGTATATATTGTCTGTCCAAAAAAAACATCAAATATGATTAAGGTTTGAACGAATGATAAAAGGTTGAACGGTTTGGGTGTTTGGCCTATGCTAGGTAATTTAAATAAGGGTGAATAGTTATTATAAACATGTCTTTTGGTCAAGGTACTTATATCTAAACTCCGCAAGATACTTTTACCAGTTGCTATGCAGTGACATCATTCGTTACTATGATAAACGCATAAATAACATACTACGCTCAACAAAATTGTTTTTTTGAATTGCATTTAAAAAGACATGTTCATGACCCCAATATCATTCCCGGCGAAAGACAGACATTATTTATTATGTTTTATATTGGATGTACTAATGAATTAATTCCCACATTTATCCATGTAGATAAACATGTTAAAAACACACATATATATACACTTAAGATTTTAGTTACATTATTATTCTTTGATTAAGTATATTATATTTGCAGAAAACAAAATTGCTTTATTTCAAGCATAAAACCATAAAGATTAGTAATTAATATTAAGTAAAAATTATCCAAGTTAAAATATAAAAGTTATTTCTAATACACACATAGAGTCGGTCTGGCCATTAAGCATGGAAAATGGTCCATCTCGGTCGAATTAGTTTGCAAAGCGAGATACCAACACCAAACTGAAGTACACAAAAATCAAGACAATATAACGCTATATTTGATATTTGATCATTTTTCATGGGCGAAGTCGGGGTTCCATTAGTTACAGTTAATAAATCTATAAAAATAGATATTGGCCTGTTTGTTATTTAAAGACTCGACAACTACTTGACCGTTTTCAATAAAAATTATTTTAATAAATTCCTTGAGACTTAGCGAGTGTTTAAAGCGTATTTCTTCAACTCCTTTCATTAGGTAGCTGAAAGGTACCAAACACATAAATTCAGATTTAGGTTAACGAAAAAAAAATTGTTTTTATTTATTTATAGTGTTGCCATTGGTTACATATTATATTACTATTAAAATTAATAGAAATATTGAATACATATAATACATTATTTTACAAATATATTTATAAAATAAACAAATTCTTGGCACGGGCAACGCCGGGCGCCCCAACTATAGTATTTTATATATAGAATATCTGCAAAACCAAAACCTTTCTAATAATTTTTAATCATATTTAAATTAAATATTTGCTTGTGGTTTATGGCTAAAATTAAATAAAATAATAATTAACTGTTTTGATTTTAGGTAGCTTGTTCAGTACCAATTTCTGGGATCATTACAATGATTATCAAGACGTACACCGACACGCTAAAGAGTAAGTACATACAACGATTAAATGATCTCTAATATTTATTAATGAAAATTTGAAAATACACTAAATTTAAGTAGATATAACAAGGAATGTGCTTAATAAACTCGGATAGTGAATGTCTTTAAATTTGAATGTAAATTATTACAACTTAAATTGATAACGATCTGTTAAATAGTGTGAATGAGTAATTATCCTTATTATTCTAATTAATGTCAAGTTCCTATGTAATATCACAAAATATATTAAATAATTTTAATATTCTTAATATATAGAAAATGTATTTAGTAAATATTTGTTAAGCATAATTCATATACCTAAAGTAGTTATTGTATAAATTATTAAAATCCAAACAAATTATTGATGAAGTTTTTGATGCTGTTATATCATTGCTTATTACTTATTAGTTTTCAGCTACATAATTAATCACTAGCTTTTATTGAGACTATCACTTTTGTTTATTTTTTATGTGTACTCCAGATTTCATAGTTGTAAGTTATTAGTTTAAAGAAATAACTAGTTTGCTAAAATATAGGCATACTTGAACGAAAAATGGAAACAACCATTATATATTTATTACAAAAAAAAAGCATGGAACATATATTTTGTTATATGGCCATAAGGGCCATTTTTATCCCATTTTCTTGTTACAATCATAAAAAAGATTTTGCAACAGATTTTGAAATTTCGTAAAATACGAAATTATTCTGCATATTAACTTTCTTAGCGTAAAAATTTAATACTGTGCAATATTGCTCTAGGAACATCCCATTCATTAGAAAAATTTAGAAAATGGGTTTGGTAGAGAAAAGGAACACACGCAAAGTAGCAAATTCGCACAAATATCGCGCTATTCTTTAGTACAAATTTCAAAGTTTATAGACAACATGGGTGGGTTAATTTCGTGGTCAAAAAATGAAATTTATGGACTCACAAATCATGATGCATCATTTGGTATAAATTTTGATAATCTAGAATTTATAGCGACATGAGCTGGTTACGTGAAGTTGGTTAAATATTTAAAAATGTATATTTATTATATAATAAAAACACTAATGCATTTAATAGGTACTTAGATAGTAATAAGCATATATAAGTATATCGTATATCTTATAAGTATGTTTCGATTGCTAAATATTATTTAATTATTTGCAGATTGCTGCGCGAAAAGTCTGCGTTGGATGAGGACTTCGTAGCGTTTTGCGTTCAAAGGAAAGGAGCGGCCAAAAACTCTTTGCGGCATATAATAGATTTTCCGGTTAGTGCCCCTTATAAAAAAAACTAAAGTTAACAAAAAATTTTAGGCGATCATAAATAATTGTATAACTTTACACGCACGATTCAGTATTTATAAAATGTCGTCAAGATAAGCTTTTCTCGACTATACAGTATCATATTGCAGGTTATGATAACAAAATAAAATAATATACAATTAATATCGTATTATCATATCAGCGTTATACATAAATTCATCTGTATATAATGTAATAACAATACATTCATCTATAATATTATACGATACCGTTAAAAAGGTTAAAATGTTTTAAATACAATAAATAAATATATTATTATATTATAATTTCGTTTCAAATAGTATTAGCAATGGATGATTAATGAGTAAAGAATGAATTTAATTTTAAATTTATAATATAGTAACAATACATTGTATTGCTGAAAAACGACGATAAGGTTAAACATATTGAAATATATAATATTATTGTGGTTTTTACATGATGTTGATACACTCAAAAGCATTAGTCGGTTTTTGCGTTTTTCGATTATGTAAAAAATCAAAAAATTTCGATGTTAAGAACGTTTATAATATTATAATATTTAGGTACGCATTGTGAATTATGATAATTATGCAACAGTGGCATGTGCGTTTATTAAGTGCACGTGTATATAATATATCTGTTATCTATATTCATAAAATTCTCCGGTCACAGTGTTTGTTATTGAACTCCTCCGAAACGGTTTGACCGATTTTCATGAAAATTTTTGTGTATATTTAGTAGGTATGGAAATAGGTCATGGGCTATTTTTAAACCAAAATTCGCATTTTAAAGAGGTGCTCACACAAGCGGGATAGCTAGTATATTATAATATTATAGCCATAAATGATATACAAAGCTGGTATTCCTCGCATAATATTATTGTGGACGACGATGGCGACTGTGAAACGGGTGGACAATTTAATATATTAATACGATGGCAATATTTAATATAATTATGTGTAATTACTTATAAGCTATATTATTACGCAAATGGTTTTTTCGCCGTAACGACCGTGAAGTCCCCAACCCTCCGCGGCATGATATCTACACAAAACTTAAGCACACAAAACGTCCGAGGACTCCCGGACAAACAAGTTCGGCCGGACGGCGCCTTCCTGCTAAACGTCTGAAATTGCTGATCAAACCGCTGCAGTTCTCTTGGGTTGCCTGCCGATTAATTAATAATATTAATAAAATATATAAAATAGATATAATAAATATTTACATTTATTTATAATAATAAAAACATTTTAACACACACACACGTCAATCGGCTGACGACGTATAATATCATTGAGTACACTGAATAGGTACACTCAATGATAATATTATATACTTAATAGGTAGATAATAAAGTATATGACACAAGTATGCGTACTGTGCGTGTTCACCATCACACACAATGCATTGTATATGCATTTTCGCGTTTTCTTATATAATATGCACGCAGCATACAACAGTGTACTTACGTTTTAATGATTTAACAGCCACTGACGATGAGCTTAAAATAAAAACCGGGGAATTGTCTCTGCTGCCAATGTAATAATTAGCAGGTTTGAGTGTATCTCGTCTTTGAGAAAAATGGGTGTGTTAAATTTTAATTTAACGATAAACCTATAAAAAATACAATTCTGAATGACGACCTGAAAGACGAATGGATCAGCATCTACGATCGTCTTGTATTTCTAAGAATAATTGTTATACTTTATTTATATTATTAACAGTGTTGTCTTTGTTCGTCGGAACCATCGAGCTTATATTATTATTATATCCAGATAAACGTGTTCGGCGACTAAAACGTTGTTTCTATAGGCGGTCGAGAGATGGCGTTGTATTAATAAATGTTTGAGCATGTCTGCCTTAGTGTGGTCGAGACTGTGGTGCATGGCAGGCGGATTATTATTTATTTTTTTATTACTATTCATTTTTCAGTAGTACCTTCCCGGTCTGTCTACCTTTAAACTTGTGATCTACCTGTCTTCATTGAGTTACCAAAATCGTACATAATAATATGTATAATATACATATACCGGTTGCCAGATAGAGAACTTGAATAGTTGGATCCCGGATATTTTTAAAAAATTAAGTAAATTTCAAAATAAAATCAATTAATTAAAAATTTAAATAATTATTTATTATTATTATTATTATTATTATACAGCATCTCTAAACGCGCAAGTGATAAACTTTAAAAATATACAAAATAAATATTTATGTGGCATACATTCTAATGAATGACCCTTCAGATCATCGTCATTCTTCCGTCAATGTTGACTGTTGTAGCTAGATATTTTCAATTAAATCGTTTAAATATCTATTCTTTTTGTATCAAAAATCAAAATACTTACTTATTTATTACTTTCTTATTCCGATACATTTATATATTATTATTAAAAAACACATGCTATTGAGTAGAATATTATTTTTTTCAACTTTTTATTATAACAAAATATTCGGAAATATTAATAATTTGATTAACTATTATTAATACTGAACCATTTATTAATACTAAGACTTTGCTTAATGAGTTTGTAAGATTATGTTATAATAATTATTGATTAAAAGTTTTATTTGAACAACTTGGTAAATATATAAATAAATAAATTTGGTCATCGATCGAAAAAAAAAATCAAGTAATATTTGTTTCCTGTTACAAAACTAATTTAATTAACTATATAATTATCTATAATGTTATTTATATGCATTTTGTTTATCTACTGATTTTCTTGATTGATGATCAAATATATACAACAAATAATTTGATTAAATTTATTAATTAATTATTAATAATAACTATACCATACAGGGTGGTATGATTACGTCCTTATTTTAAAAAATCATATCACAAAAAGTATTGGCAATAACGATTTAATTATTTTTTCTGTGTACAGAAGTACTTTTAAAGTTAGGTTAAACTAGTTAAAAAACTAAACTAAAAAAATATTAAATTAGTTAGGCCTAGCTTTAAATGTACCTCTGTACACAGAAAAATAATTAAATTTATATTTCCAATACTTTTTGTGTTATGATATTTTAAAATAAAGAAGTAATCAGGCCCCACCACGTGTTTAACAAAAAAAATAAGTTCTAATCGATATGTTGATGTATACAAATAGCGAGTAGGTACTAAATTCGGATTTTATTATTTAAAGGTTTTATCCAACACAACTATACATTTTATACCTAAAGAGTAAACTGTCAATTAAAATAGTCAATAATTAATTATTTGCCTTCACTTCTCCGTGCAATCTGTACATTTAACAACAATCTCACTAACAGTAGGTGTCTAATAATAATCTCTAGTTTAATGCTGAACTACAAAAATAATCTCAAATCTCTAATCATCTTCAGTAGCGATCCATATATATATATCCCAGAAATCTTCATACTCGTCGTACTCACTCGATTCGTCTTCTTCGTCAGAAACAGTTTTAATGGTAGTTGAAGACTTTGTGGTGACGTCACAATCAGGAACTTGACAACCAGCTACAGTTGTTGTTTGAGGTTCATTTATGACGCTTGTAGTGGTCTGAGATTTAGTAGAGACATCTACAGGACTATTAGTTGTAGAACCAGATACAATTGTTGTTTGAGGCTCATTTGTGATTGTAGTAGTCGTAGATTTATTGAAGACGTTTTCGGAGTCGACAATTGTAGATTTAGTAGAGACTTTTATAAAATCATCACTTGTAGAACCAGTTACAGTTGTTCTTTGAGGTTTACAAGTGCAGGGGCCAATATATTCAGTAATCATAAAGCATAAATAATAAGCGACTGTATATGTAGGTACATTGGTTGTAAGAGCTACATTTGTAACACTTGGGGTTTCCGTTGATAATTCATCGAACATTTGTCTACCATCTCTAGAACGATCCACATATGGGAGCAGCGTGATTTTTGGTATATCAGTAGTTACTAATATGAAATCATTATTTTTTGAACGTTTAATGACATATCCTGACGTCAACGTAATGATGGTCAGTATAAATTTTAATAAACGAGCAATATACATTTCTGTTAACAAAAAATAACATACAAATTAAAATAATTAAACATTCAATGTAAAATCAATATATAAAGTTGTTTTCGTCTAATTCATGCAATACTGAAATAATTTGTTGTGAAAAATATTAATTTAACTACATTATGGTAGAAAATTGTTCAAAATTGATATATCAAAATTCAATTTTTGTTTAAAAAAAATATTTTTAAATAAAGTTTGATAATTAATTAATTACTTAAATTGAATAGAAAACTTATGATTCATAAGTTAAAAAATACTAAATATTTAATACATTTTATAAAAATTTTACTTACCTATTATCAAATGTAAGTTAAAAAAATTAGGTAGATGTATTCGTTTGCTTGGATTTCTCCAACTAGTTCACAAGCAGAAAAGCACTAGAATCCAGTATTGTAATGCACACACTTTAAATAGGAACCTATAGTTTTTATTTTACCTTATCAATAAAAAATAAAATATTTTCTTAGTTAAATTATATCGATTGTTCTTGGTATTGTTGTATGATATTTTTATAATTGTACGTATGCAAAATAATAGCAATAAATAATTTAAATAATAAATACTTTTACTATACTAATTTAATTTTACCTGTAGCTATAAAACTATAAATGTTATCGTAGATCATGAATTTTATATAATTTATGAAACTGAGTAAAGTACGTATTTTATAACTTTTTTTTATATTGTTTACGTTTTATAATCAAACAATAGTCAATATTCAAACTTGAACATTGTTTATAGAACTTGTAATAAATGTTCAGTACGAACAGTTTGAATAAAGATGCTCTTCAAACTTTCGTATATGTTTTTTAATGTCAGAAAATAATAATCTAGTTTTGATCTTACTAATAACATGGTCTCTACTATCTTATTATCTTATATAAACTGTACAGTGTGCATATTATGTATTCGTATCAAAATGGTAGTTATAATTTTATAAATTCTATGGGAATTTGTCTGTTTACTACTTATGTATTTGTAGACTCTACTCTTTGTCACTTATATCTAAAAATTGTGTATAAAAAACCTATGGTTTTATTAATCAATTGATTCCATTAAACTTTATATTTTAGTTTTTCTTTATTATACATACAGGCTTAATTAAAATTAAATATACCGTACATAAAATAAATAAAAGAAAATTATCAGTAATTGGATGCATATTAAAATTTAAATTTAAAGGAAAGTAATTTATTTTACGTATTAGACTGAAATAACATAATTATTTTACGTTCTGTTTATAAATAGTTCTGATTTTGACTTAATTTAAGCTATAAAACGAATTAAAGTGTTCGTAAAAGTTATTTAATAATTCGGTAGATAGTGTTTCTAATAAAGGGATTTGGATTAGGTTTTATTTTCTGATTCCAATATACGGTTGATGATAATATAAACCAGTGATCACATTCAGTAGAACTCCCATCAATTATAATAATAAATTATCTTAGCGATAATTATAATTTCTGTATTTCTGTGACACTTCAATTTTTGTGCATCAAGTTTTGAAAATATTGTTAGATTTAAGCTATACATTTGTATACCTATTTAGTATGTTTAGTTTACTATTTTTGTACAGCTAGTTCTACAACTAAAAATAGATGTAGATGAATGCATTTAAATAATTTGACGTTCCAACCGAGAATATGGTAACTTATAACTATATACCATAACTACATTTATTCTGTTCATACAGGCGTGATGCTATAATGCCTATAATTAATAATACAAAATGTGGTTGCAAAAATCCTTAAAAAACGTCAAAGCTTATAATACATATAGTATTTGTATAAATTGTACGGTAATATTTTATTTCGCTGAATTTACTGTCGTTAAAGCTAACAAATAATAATTAACTATCCAATACGAAACTATGTTTCGTAGATTTTTGCGTTTATCAGATTATCAGAAATCAAAGCTAATCAAAAGGCATATTATTACATATTATTACACTATAACGTATTTGTTTTTATAAAATATATAAAAATATGGCTCGGCCTATTTTCATATAAGCTAAATTTAAATCTCCAAGTGCATAAAATAATAAATAAATAATATGTCAAAAAGAAATAATAACAGAAAAAAACCAACGAACTGTTGCTTTGTTGCTGCATAGTAGGTTTTGGAGTGCATCTTGTCATTTAGTTAGTCAATGTAATGGAATTAGTAAATTTGGATTCATCGATTAATAGTCAATACTTATACTATATTTATATTTATATAACCGATTAATGATTTTTTTTAGAATCTGAGCGGAGCAAAAATGCATTGCTTTTACTACGTTGTGTACTTTTTTTTATTTTTTTATAAAAGTTTCATATAAATATTTAGTAAAAATGTTAAGTACCTATCTATGATTATTTATTTTTTAATTACAACAAAATAAGAAATTCGTGAAATTAGTCAACATTTTAATTTTAGACAATAATAAAAAATATTTGTAAAATTACGCTCAACTTTTTTTTTTTTTTTTTTGATTCCAGTAATAACAGCTTACTAGGATTCTTAATTTTCAAATGTTAGATATGAGTATTAAAAATTGTATGAATTTTTAACTACAAAATAATTTTGTTCTGACTAAAATATTAGACCTATAACATAATATAATAACCCTAACTCGTGCTTTTTGTGTACTGGCATAATATATATATATATAGCCAAGTGAGTTTATATACATAACACAAACGCATATTTGAATATTTAACATTTCTCAGAAAATCGTCATATTGTAGCTAAATATTGTATATCTGCATGCTGTCCCAAAACAGCTATTATTTAAATGAAAATCAAAAAAGTTTTATAACATAAAATATTAAAATCATTTCATGTATATGCTTTATAATTATAAGTATAGGTACAGTATATACTTATTATCGGATAAATAATATTATATATTATTAGATGCTGTGACAGCCGTCATACGTTTGAATTTATTTGAACCTATGGAAACAAAATAATGTGTTCAGACGTACAGCCATATAGGTATAATATATTGAATTTTTCAAGGTCTTTTGGTCTTATTCTCAAAAGTCATTTACCCGTTATCGGTATCGGTGCCATAAATAATGTATAATACATAAATGCCATTGATATTGGTGAGGCCAATACTTTAGAAATTCGAGAACGTGTAATCAAAACTTGGAAATAAATATCAAAATTCGGAACGATGTAATAATAACACTTCGTAGGGAAAAAAATAAAACGATAGAGTGAAGACACACATAAGGCACACACACACACATACACACTTCGTATTTAATGCGAGTCTACCTGTCCGATGAGCTAATATAGTATATATAATGTATAGTACCTAAATACATAGGCGTGTGCCCTATAATTTTCTGATCGTAAAATACGTTGCCGACCGCACGACGAGAAGGAAACGCTAGAAACACTGCATAGTTTAGAGACGGGCAGTGACGAAGGATGACTGTAGAAAACAATCCTGTCCTCTCGTTTATTAAGTTGTCCGAATATTTGTGTTATTTTTTCTCCTAAACCGTATGATCGTCTCGTAACTCGTACACGTAAATACGTAAAGGTTCGCTCAAACCGAAGCGGCAGCGGTAGCGGTAGCGGCAGCGATATCGGCAGCGGTATTTATCACTATTTAAATACCGCTGATCTAACCTAACCGGAGCGAAATATTTCGCCAAAAATTACTAGTCGACATTGTGACACCCATGCGCGTACATGTATCTTGTTATTACGTATTATAATTTTTTTACTAATATTAA
>JACXSJ010001222.1:0-107435 GCA_014851325.1 Pentalonia nigronervosa | reverse complement strand
TATTATTATATTATTATTATATTATTAACCTACACATTTTATTTTACTTACATCTAATTGCATATCAATGATAAAAAAACAATATTTTTAACCTACCGATAGTCGTAATTTGCTATCGACAGTCCTAAGTCTGCATGAAATGGGAAGGAAAATAATGTTTTTTTACGTTGGGACGCAATTCGTGTAGTCTTTAAATATAGCCGGGACGCAATTCGTGTAGTCGTTAAATATCGTTGGGACGCAATTCATGTGGAAAAGGGATTTCGGGACGCAATTCATGTGCAGCGTTTTGTTCATTTGATAGAACATTTAAAATAATATAACGATTCTATACAAAATCATCATCGATTATCTGATAATTTTTGATGAATTACATTTACAATGACAACTCTTAAGAAGAAGGACGTTAGGTATCTCAATTGTTTTCAATTTTCGGTTTATTCGGTTTTCTGCTAGCTAGCGTTTTTTCTTTATTCCCGACGAATACGGAATTAACTGTACTCTGCCAACGATGTTGTAAATACAATCAATTATAAAGTCTTTATATTTGGGTTTACTGGAGAACCAGAACGTATCTTGAGTTACTTCTATTTCTAAATGAAAACTACCGGCAAAATTATTTTTCGGCGAATTTTATTTTATTTTTTCCGAAGAATAAAAACACAATTTGAGTTACATTAAAACTTTAATCTGCTCTTCTGAAAAAAAACGATAACAATTGAATTACGTCCGTCTATTCGTAGGAGTGTTGGGTTATAAACTTTTTAAGAGTCACTAAATATTATTGTGAGGTCTAATACAATATTATACCGGCTAATGATGAACGATTTTGAAAGCAAGTGCTGGACGGACTATTGTTTAGGATAAAATGTAGGTGGGTACATTAGTGCATCAAATGATAAATAGTACTTATTAATATTATCGTTTTGTTTTGTTTTTTTGTCGAATGTCGCTGTCTTTGGTCGAAATTTTATAAACTATCTACTGATTAAAAATATTATGACAACGAAAAAAATATTAAGAGATTTCAAATTTGTCATGACATTAATGCCCTATGGAAATAGGTTTACGGCATCCAACTCATTTTTCGGAAATTCATGATTTCGGTAATCCTATGCAGGCGGTAATTATTTTGTTTTAATTTTTTTACAACAATAACACAGTTAAAACACACTGTGCCAGACGTCACATTTTTGTATTTGGTATATAATTAAGGTAAATAATTTCTTTAATAATATTTATTATTTATAGTTCATAATAATTTGTAAACAGAAGACGTCGAAGCATTTAAGTGTGAATAAAGTATAATATAATATAATACCTTAACAATTTCATGGGTAATAAAACACGAAATTGTAGGTAATCATTATTACAGTCGTTACTCATAAAACACATTTTCGAAGCGTGTATAATCTATTTAAATATTAATGAAATAATAATAATAAAAAAAATAATATTGCCGTTGAAAATAATAACGGTATGTTCTGGATTGGATTTAAATATTTTTCATTTTCCGATATTTAGCTCAATTATTATATTGGTTAAATACAGTAAACAAATTATTAATGGGGCATAGGTGTGAGTGAAACGAAGTAAAAAAGCAATTTTATAACATGCTATTGTTTAATAAAATAAAATATTAAGAATCAATGAAATTATTGTGAAGGTGTGACTATAGAAAGTTTGTGAGAAAGTTTGCGTTCAACTGTTTTCATCCTTCTTTACACTATTCATTTCTATAACTATACCTTCCTATTGGCATTTGCCACTCAGCGCCGCAAAAATACGAATATTCCCTATACAGCTCACAAGACTACAAAATATAAGTTGTTAGGTTTTGCGATAATGTATTGAAATTTATATTTTTCAATTTATATCGTTATTACTTATTTGTCAGAAAATACTTTTTTTTCAATCTTGAATAATAAAAAAAATATATAATATTTTAAACATTTTGATGAAACTACTTGCAAGGGTAAATTATTATATTCCGTGTGAGGCTTGTCAATTATTGACATTATAATAGTTATTTTCATGCTAACATGTGAAAAAAAGGTAGAATGGATTCTTTGGAGTTAGGTGTATATAATTTTTTTTTTATAATTGCATTACATTTGTTGCAAATTATTTCACGTTTTTGCTTGTGGCTTTTTTTTTAATTCCTTATATCAATATTTTCTGATCTGAGTTTCGTGAATTGTAAAAGGAATTATAATTATTATACGTACACATTATGTTGATAATAATAATTTAGTATAAAATACGAATTGAAATTGTAATAAAACAATAGTATATTGCAATGCCGTAGACAGAATATATATATGCATATTTTTTTGGGGGTATTTAATTTTTTTCTTGAGCTTTTGTAAAACTATCACCTGTTACTTTATGATACTATTGTTCATATAAATGTTTTTTTTTTTTTTGGGGGGGGGGGGCACACTTCCTCAAGTGCCTCTGGATACGGCACTGTTATATTGTGTGTTCAGTCTGACTAAATTCGTAAGAAGGTTATTTATAAAAAATAATCAACATATTTTTTTATCCAAAAATATTGAATAGGTACTTTTTTGATAGTCAATTTATATTAATAGATGATAATTTGTGTAGGTACGCGTGTTATACTAGAATAATTTTAATTCTTAGAATAAACTATGATAACCACATTGATGACTAGTATGCACAAAATAATTAATAATATAATGTTTTAACTTAATTATTTCTCTACATCCGATTTCTTTTTTAACAACTACGAATAAAATGGTGCTTCGTAAGGTTTTTTTGTAACTATAATTTCGATTTAGATCCTTATATTTTTTTGTACATTTCCTTTTATTTATGAAAAATATAATAAACTTCACCAATGTTGTCCAAAATTTATCACATTTACATTTTAGTACATGTGATAACCATCGTATTTTGTGCAAGTGGTAAAATGTCATATTATTTATTTTGCACGCGGGTCAAGGTGAACAAAAGTCGAAACAAAAACGAAAACGAAGAAAGTTAAAAAGTATTTATTCCGAAGGTCCCAAAAGGAAAAAAAAGACTGGGATTGTGGTCTGTGATAAACATTTTATATATGTATAATGTCGTGTTCCGATTGTATAATACTTTGACACGCGTCATTTGTTGTAGTTGTATCCGAGTCTTCGACGAGTTTAAGAGATTTGGAGTTATAGCCAATGTGTATATGTGGTCGAGTGAACGATTTTGGACAATATTTTGACATGCGATCAATAGAAATGACAGTAATTACATATAATATGACGATCGATCGAAACAGAAAATATGTAATCGGAAGCAATTCATGGGTATTGGACTTTGTTGATTGACATAATGGCATTTCTTTTCTATTTTTCAAACTTACAAGATTTTATCGTTTAAATTAAGTACGGTTATACATATATTTCGTATGTATATCAGATGTCGTTTTACGCGTTGTTTTTTAAATGGTTTCTGAACAAAAAAAGGCGAGATTAGATCAAAGTATAACAATAAACATTTTACTTTTTTTTCGAATAGGTAACATATTTTTTTATGTAAATTAATTTACTCCAGTTGTCATTTTACATGAAATCCAATTATTTTTTTTTTTTTAAATGCAAAATGGATTATTTTAGTGTTGTTTTTTTATATAAACACCAATGACTACGATGATCACACATTTTGGTTTCTAATAAATTAATAACTTATCGCGGCTGTTTAAGGTTCAGTAAATTAATCAATGATTTTAATTAAAATAATAGAAATAGTATACTGATACTCTATGATGATTTAAAACTTTTAAATTTTTAAATTTTTCCTCGAGAGTTTAATTTGATTTTTGAATTAATTCCGTTTCAAAAACATTATGAAAGTTTATTATAAAAAAGAAATTGTGTATATCTATACTATACATTTTTGCGTCGGTAAAGTATATATATATATATATATATATATTGGTTATTCCAATTATTTTATTTGAAATTGAATAATTTGACGGTCAGAGAATCGAAATCTTATATTATTCGACCAGCGGAGAAAATATGTTTGGGAAAACAAACTCTGCCAAAGATCATGAGAAAAGAGTCAGTTGAAAATAAAGTAATGCGTATTTTACTTCATTCTACATGTTATATCGTTATCACGTTGAACGGTTTTCGCTACTTAATATTTTTGGAGTGTAATAGCTACCCGGATTACCTCCACGCGTAGGAGACCATAGGTAACTCTAAATTAATTGAGACGCACTCGGACTAAGTCAAAAATATGACCTTTTTTTTTCGAGATATACTCGGGACGTTAAAAGGGGCAATTTTGGGATGTACTAGCGAGAAACTCCCAGATTTTGGGGGTGGGTGTCGTCGTCCTAGAATATATAGTTGAATCGGGGCTATACGGAGTTGATCGTTTCTCGGTGAATATATTTAGCTCGGGAACTGAGGCAGGCGAGAGACGTGTTTGGAGAGGGGGAGGATGGGGGGGGGGTGTAGGTGATAATTTCATTTGTCCGTTCGTTTTCGAATTTTTCAATAAATAATAATAATAAAAAATTTTTCGCTCGCCGTCCGTACCGATCAACATGTCCGTGGCGGCCAGCGATGCGATGAAATAGTTGCTCGGCTGCCGGATGGTCCGGTCCACGATAAACGACACCAGCACCAGTATGTTGCCGGTGATGGTGAGCACCATGCACACACCGATGACCAGCACGATGATGACCTTCTGCCACGACTCGAACGGCGACAGCACCGGTGTCAGGTCGGCGTGCGCCACCACCGCCGTGGTCCAGTTGGTGCCCGACACCGATCCCGGAGCGCCGCCGGCCGTGCCGTTGTCGACGGCCGCCGCGACTGAATCATTCACGACAGTTTGATCCATCTGCGAACTGACGTATCGCATAAATATCATAGTCGTTCAAGTATAAATTATATATATGTGCATTCCAGATATAGAAATCGTGACATACAATTATGGTATTTAGCGCTTATATTTATACCTGATTTATATAAATATGTTTAAAAAAAAAAATTTTAAAATACCGACTATTATATTATTATCATAAACTAGCTCTTTGTAAAGTGTAGAATTATACTTGAAACCCATTACTTAAAAAAATAAAAACTCATTTAAGAGTCAAAACAGTTTAGAGAAAATCTTAAAAAAATAGGTACACGAACAAAAATTGAAAATAAGAACTGACTTAATTTTCGTATTTATAGTTTGGTCATAAAAGTAAATTACGACAAGAGCAAAAATGCTCGAAAGCTGTGATCGGTGAATCATTCACTCGTGAAACGATGACATGATCCAGAAAATAGCTCAGTATTACATAGGACTATATTATGATAAGGTAAACTTGTAATAAGTGTTAGGTTTCTAGTCGTGAAAACCACATGGATATTTTTAAAAACGTCAACAGTTATTGAAGTATTTTGTTTAAGGTTTACCTTTCCTGTTGCTTAAAAATTCTGAGGTTGACAAATTATAGGACTAATTTATGTAAATATTTTAAGATTTGAATTATTAATTTATATTAGGTATTCAAATGGTTATGAAGTTTTACCGTATAGGTAGTATTTATACATAGTAGGCGGGATGACAAACACGGCGAGACAGTCACACTGTATAATTATTATGTATATATAAATATATAAGTTGGGTACTGGTCCGTGAGTTTAACGAAAGAGTTTTCTAAATTAAACTAAAATGCGTATTTTATTATTATTAGATGATATTGTTCCGAGAGACTACGATGAGAAACTTTTCCGCAATACTGCCGCGCGAATAGCCGTGTTTCGTTTACTACGATCACCCCTCAAAGTTTTCTGTGGTTTTCATTATATTTTATGAATAATAATAATGATAATAATAGTAACTTTACTATAAATATATACGTTAAAGAAATAATTAATAATTATTATACTCATCGAGATTAACAATTTATGTAGGAAAGTGGTCTACAGTATTACGCATTTATACAGAAACCGAAGTAATAGTAGCAGGTACGACAGATTTCTTTTTGTAAGCTTAACCTAGACATCTTGTGTTATTTTAGTCATTATTTTTCTTTGGTGATGCATATAATGATATATTACGATTAAATTAATTACAAACGCTAAATACCTACTTCAAAGTAAATATACAATATACGTATTATGGCCTGGTATGGCGCGGTGATTGATCTCAGTTACAAAACGTATTCTGAAGTCAAGCATCAGTCGACGTCACTAGTGACCACCCGGGTTTTAGTGACAAATCTTTGCAACATATACACGTGTTCTAATCGACTGTACCCTCCTCGCAGTTAAAACCTACTAAAATAATTTTCAGGCTAATGACGATAAATGTTGAAACCTTAATTCAATAAAAAAAAAATATATATACGTATTTTAAATAACGAACGCATATTTGAGTAGATACCCTCCTTTACCAAGTAGAATACTGTCAAACGATTAATATTAATAACTAATAAATGTAAAAAAATATTATTATTATATTTATATTAGGTATACAATACTTAAATTATTACCTTACCCAAAATCGTATTCAATTGCATTCAGCTTCAGTAGTACATTAAAATTTAGAAATTACATAATTTCATTGGACCTTAAATGTTCTTCTTTTTTTCTTGTACACTTGATCATGTCACAATTTACATTCAAAAGAGTGAAAATCGTTGATGCCTGAATTGCACATCCTTAACGGCTATGTGTGAGATATCCTGTAAACCGTAATCAGAATTTTAATATTATGTTTGTGTGTGTGTAAGAAAAAACGCTTAATGAATAATTTTGGAACATGCAACTAAAATTATGGACATATCACATGTTACGTACTGACATACTATAGTATATTATAACGGCTTTGATGACATAAGCAAACGGACATTGTAAATTGGTCGACTATTTAAATTTATTTTTATTTTTTACACTTGAGCGGCTTAATATATTATGAAAACTGATTAAAAGGATAATGGATTTATCGGGTAATAAACAGTACCTAATAGTTACTACAAAAACAAAAAAAACGTTGGTATTATACGTGTTTTTTTTTACTTCAAACTTTTAAGTGGATTTATAATACTATTTTTTCGCAATAAAAACACGTATGAATAGTTATTGATTTTGTACATATGCGGAATTCGTTCAATCGTATATCGATATATATATATATATATATATATATATACATTTTAAGCTCCGGGGACACGTCGGAACTAAATTATTCCAGTTGTCGGACCTGTCATAGTCAATAAAATATGTCCTAAACGGTTTCCGTTATTTGTGTTGGGTCACTCGTGAACAGATGGATACATATAACTATGTGAGTTATTTAAAAAAAATTTATGTATTTCTCTACCTGTATATATTACGTCACCACACTCCACGGGGTTTCCAATACATAGGAATAATATTCATAATATAATATATATACAACACAACTATCATCGCGTGTTACATTTTATTATTTTTATTGTACTTAGCGTGATGTGTGTGTTTGTAAAATTGCATTTTATTATAATATATATATATATATATATATATATTGTTCATGGTATTAGAATTTGAATATAGAATAAAATAAAAACGAATACTAAACGCGGTACAGCGAATATGAAAACGATCTTGTTGACCAGTGGCCGGGAAAAGCATAAATCACCAAAGATGCATTAGAATGGGCCATACTTTTTTTTTCAATTCCCGATGGCCGCGAGAAATGCGTAGTTGAAGGGTGCCGCGTTTGTCATCTACTGCGGACTTAAATATTTTATTCGCCGGGCAATCCAATTCCAGGGAGCTTCAGTCACGTCTACATAAAAAGGTCAAACTGTTGGTATAACAATGAAAAACAGACCACCCTGGCGCCAATACTTACACGCACACCACACACGCACACTGTCAAATCGCATCAGGGGAGGGTGGTCGTCACAAAGAATTGAACCTCAGTGATCTTTATGAATTTCGTATTCGGCTTGATTGCAACACGAAATCCGCAGCCATAATACGACGTAGAAAGATCGAGATTTTCGTTCAGACATCGCAGCCCGATATGCTTAATATGATAATATCCGGGTCAACATGTTGGCGGCCCAGGGGAGAAACTACTCTATGTGTGTGTGTGTGTATTGCGGACGATAACAACGTTGAATAATAATAACGACGAAGACGACGACGACGACAGTAATAAATCATATATTATGGTATTCTGGTCCCGACGGTCTGTTTTGGCCGGATATTATGTTCATACTCATTAGCCTCGGTTTTCCACGACGGACACGGTTCAGGCTTGGTCAGGTTGTACGGTCGAAGGTGCAGCAGTGATGTTGGTCGCAGCAATTTCTCTGAAAACGAATGTCGCCGGTTCCGACGTGACGACCACTGCTTTTCATCGGTTCGATTTGATACCCTGTGCACGGAAACGACCCATTTTAGTAGTTGTATCGGTATTGTTGTTTTGTGCGGAGGTGTCGGTGGTGTGGGTGTGGGTGGAATTTCGCACGTTTTTCTTTAGTTTGTGTATAAGCTCGGTCGGCGGTCGCGGCGCAAGCTGGTTCCAAATGAACTGCATCTAGCAGTTGAAACATCTCAGTCGGGAATAATATTAGTGTATTATGTATTATTGCATCAGTGAACTTCCTAGGTATTATTCAGCATGACTGCGCGAGAGTCATCGAGTCCTAAAACGAAACCCAACTCAATTTTCGCTAAAAATGACATTCGACATTCAGTAAAACGGATATTGCAATGCACAATCATAAAAATATATAATATGCATGGTTGGTTTAGTATATACACTAACACTAACGCAGTAGTACCTTCGTTTGAAGTATTTTGTTGGTATATTTACTATTGTCTTTAATATAATATAGCGGTTAAATATTTTTTGATTCAATGATTTTTGAACGGATTCCAGAACATTCCCTCGCCCTTCCACTATAAATACGGTAGGTAGACTATAAGATAAATGTCTTAACATGACGTATGAAATAATGTTTAAAATGTTAATACTTTTAAATCTATTTTATATAATTATTTTATTAACAACTAATTATATTATGCGATTGATATATTATATTTTTGTTACATTATGCAATTATTTATCGTTATTTTTTGTGGGGCACCATTTAGTTTTTTAATTAATTTATATATTAATTTTTTAGTTTGTTTTAGTTTTCAATATTCATCAAGGAAAAAAAAGGATATTAAAAAATAATTTATTTTATAATGTATATTTTAAAACTTGCAACTTAAAAAACAATTGAAATAAACATGATTTTTTTTATTAATTTATTATGAAATAAATATAAAAACGAATATTAATTATATTACACTATAATAAGTATATAATGATATTTTACTATTAATATTTTGTTAGTATTTGTGTGTATAGTTTTAAAATGTATAATATAGTAGGTAAACAACAACGAATACACCAATAACTAAAAATACATATTTACCTAATATTAACATTTTAACGATACCTATCCATAATAAATTAAATAATGAATTATTACTTATAAGAAATTTATTTAAAAAATTGATTTAAATTTACCCATGCTTTAAATTATAATAGTATTATTCGAATTATATACGTTTTCGGTATAATGTATTTTGTGGTATAACGGATCCATGAAGTTTGTGGTTTATAAAAATATAAATAAGTTTTTTAAATTGATATTCACATTAAAATATCTAATCGTATTACAAAATATAAAGGATTTTTTTATTTATTATGTTCATCTTATTTTGAAACTGATTTAATACACTAATACATGACTATTTTATTATGACGTCAATAAAATTGGGTCGAAAACTCCAATAGTTGCCATCTTGACTTATTGAGATTATAAATTTATTGTTTTCATGTCTGAGTTGCTTAGTTAAATTTTAATACTAATTAATATCTATTGTAATCTGTAGATAAGTACCTACATTTTAATTAGCCATTTAGAAATTAATTTTAATTATTGATTTATAAATATAATTATGTTTTACCATAATATAATAGCAAGTGGTAACTATAATGCTTGCATTGATAGTTAATATGTTTTATGCATACATATATTTTTTATCAATGTTATGAAATTAAAAATGTATTGTACTAAATTGTATTGTTTTAAAATAATAAAAATATTGGATATGCTTTTTTTTTTTTGTTAAATGGACAGATTTTTTTTTTTTATTACAATTTATTTTTATATAACATATTCCACAATTTATTATATAAGTTATTTGTTATGTTCAGCAAAAGGATTTACCAGAATTTGTTTATTTGGAAAAATGACCAAGAAATATGATAAGTTAAAAACATTTTTGTGATAGAAATATGTAAAGTTTTAAATGTTGTCATTTTTTACATTTTTGCAAAATTTTTGAAATTTTTCGGTTTGAATGAAAAATTGTTTTATGAATATAGTTATAATATTTTATAAATAAACAATTTTAATTTTTTTGTTTTCTTGAAATGTACAAAAAAAAATAATTTAATTTTCATCTTAATCACACTTAAACATCCTAGTCATTTATGTTATATTTTAATAAATTTTATTGATTATAGTAATTTTTCGTAGACATCTTTCTATGTTATATTTATTTATTTATTATTTTTTTAATTCAATAGTTATGACAAATATTTTATAATAAGTAGTTGTTGCCATTTTAATAAACAAAAAAATAATTTTTCAGTAATTTTAATAATATTCTATCTTCAGTGGTTACAGGTCAGTCATTCCCATTCATCCAAATTGTATTATTTTTATTGTGTATTTCATGATATTTTATGGTCTTATTACATCGCATGTTAACGTTTTTAAGTGCAATAAATCCCATTTCTGGACAAATGAGTAACTTTATATATGAGTAGTTTTTGTTAAAACAATTTGAGACTTTATTTTTACGTTTTATTTTCATTTTGTTATATTTGAATCGGAGAAAAAAAATTCGCTTAAGAGTTACGTGGCTTTGCTATCATATAATTTATATTATAATTTTTAATAAGCATTTATTGCTCATTAATATATTGTATCCTATTTTCTGCAAGGATTCCAGTACGTAAGATAAATACGAATATTTCGATTGAGTAGCATTGGTAACGAAATTGGTATAACATAAACAACGAACAGAATATTATATTATAAACGAATTTTTAAATAAATATACATTTTCCCCTTTAGTTTAGTTTTAATTGTTTACGCTAATGGCGTGTTACTTTATATTTATTTTTGTTTAATATTCTTTTTTTATATCTATGTATACCGTATATTATTAATAATGGATACGAGAATGTTTAGTGGTTTGTCGTCTATAGCGGTAGTTCTACACGGCGGTTTTCTTTTCTTCTATTTTTTTCCATCTGGATACGTTATCCTACAGGGTTTCAGTCGAGTCGACGGTGTCAATAAAGATAATAAATTCCCAACAGTTTAGTGTATGGGGTTAGAGGGAAAAAAAACGGAAAATTGAGTCTTGAATTAAATATGAATCTCACTCCCGGTGTTTGTTCGCTGGGCATTGATGTTTAATGGCTTTTCGTTTTGTTTGTACACAGACCTAAGCGCGTAGTAGGTTTAGGTAATGTTGGTTGGCTGAGAACGCTAAACAATACTAATAATAATAACTAATTATTAATGCATAGAACTCTAGAACCATATATTCATATCTCTGTAATTTAAGACCATCACTTTTTTGCTCGTTCATAAAATATAAATGCATTTTTATTAGGTAAATGACAAGACATAAATAGATATCTGGTAAAAATGTATTGAGTTTATTATACGACGTAGGTACCTATTTGATTTTAATATATTTTATTTTTATTCTTGTTTGAATATTTAAGAGCCGGGGATTTTTACACATTTTAAAACGATTTATTTAGACATCTGAATTTATTTTGGCATCACATATTATATGTGTAAGTAAATTGATCTGCACACTTAACAAATATTTTTTGTGAGGTTTTTGATTTTAAACAACAAAAATGCATTTAATATTCGTGTATAGACAGTATTGTATACGAGACTGGATATTTTTATGCTAGATATTTAAATTATTATACTTGTTAGGGATTTTTTACTTAAATTCTTAAGACAGTGTTTAATCTCAAAAATAGTAATTTAGAAGTGAAAAAGGTTTATTTATTTTTTTTTTTTACTGTGGTTTTGTATTTAGTTTTTGTTGTGTGTTTTAGTTTTATAGAATCTAATAATACAAAACAATGTAATAAAAAGTATTATTTTAATTATTATTAAAAATATGTTAGGTAAATTTAGTAAAAAATAAATATATTTTATAAGTTATTTTGCAAGTTGTTAGTTAAATTTAAAAGTTATTTATATTTTTAACTTATATACGTTATATGTTAAAAAGAAAAAAAAGTAATTTAATTTAGTTTAAAATTAGTTAAGTGCATTTTTTTTTAAACAAAATATTAACATCGATGCAAAAGTGCACAATAAGCAAATTTGAATATATAAATGCACAATAATAAAAATGTAAAATATTTTAGTAAATTATAAAAACAATACATAATATTATATGAGGGTAAGTTACAGAAATAATAACAGAGGGGTTGCCATTCTTCGACAGAATCCTACTCTATTAACAGAAGTTATTAATTATTTAGGGTAATATTTTAAGTGATCACGGCACCAACAGCTCTTTTAACGTCGTACTGGGTTATCTGGTGTGTTTGGATGAGATTGTTATTTTCTAAGAAAAATGTATATAAAGTTGTATATTTTATATGCGTTACATTATTTTTATTCCTATTGAAATTCAAAAATAGTGCATTCAACACTCTGACAGTATACAATTTGGTATTTACAATACATATAAGATATAAAGCGTCATAAAAAATTATTTCCGTTTTTTTTTTTATAATAACAATAATTTGTATAGATTAAAATATTTTTAATCTATGGTGCTAATAATTGGGAAACAATTTACTAAACGTATGGCTACTAAATTAATAAGCTAATAAATTAACTACATGTTTATATACTATGAAAACAAAATTGAATCGTTCAGAACTTTTAAAAACAAAGTAACTTTAATACATTAATTAAAAGTAACTTAACTTATTTATAATTGTTTAACTCGTTAATACTCTGCATTGACATTCTGTGTATAAATAATATCTACACAGAAATAATATTGAAAAATCAATTCATGTTTCATGTAACTATATGTTATGTAGATGCGTAGGTCGGTGCTAATGTTACGTAATTTTAGTATTCTATGTGAATACTCGATAAAATCCATAATAGCATGATAAATCGCTCGCAGAAGACGAGATATACCTTATTTATTTGGCTATTTAATAGTTGAATAAACTATAAAATTAAATTAATTATATTTAATGAAGTTAATCTTTTCCAATCAGAGTATTAACAATTAGTTGAATGTTATTAAAACGCTTTTGTTCACTAATGAAATGAATTATTTCGGCAATGTTTTGAATATATCTATCATCTAGGAGAGGTAGATTCAAAGTGGTGCGAACAAACAATTATTTTTTGATGACACAGGCACGTATCGGGGTTTTTAATACAGGCGGGGCGGACGTAGGAGACTGATAAAAATAATGAATACTACAAAAGGCACAAAGCTAGACGCGTACTTGAAAATACATTTTTATGCAGCTGAAATGTTTTATGATTACGTCGCGGGGATAATACCACCATGTAATACCACCGGTAATATAATGCTGTCCAGACTGTTCATTAAATTCAATTAATAACTAAAATAAAGCCCTCATACTTAAACATACTGTTCAACAATTATAGGAAATTATGTGTTAAGCTCGAAAAAATGTAATCGTTATTAGTTAAATACTTGATTATTATGAGATATATCAATAATTTTAAAATTATTCACTGATATGAAACGTATAGTCAACAATTAAACAGGCCGAGCGAGTTGATCTCTGTCGTTTCTACGACAGTTGTAGGTATGCTAAAATACTGTTTGCCGAGTATTATCATCAAATCGTGTCGACATAATATAATAATTACTGTTTACTTCACACCTACTGCGTTATGCGAATAAAATCTCAAGACATTTGTAATTTTGTTCTTATATACAAATTTATTGATATTGAAAACATATTTAAATATTTTACAAGACATCTGACATACCAAAGTATCTATGGTATTTAATTGATTTTTGTGCATTTTTTACACAATGGTGGGAAGTAAAATCAGTACTTGAGATATTTTGGGACTGTACTATATATGCTTGACGGCAATCCTCATTCCTCTGGGTAATAATATATACATGCAATTAGAAAATACACGTTTATAAAATATTTAAAAATAAATAAGATTTTATTTAACAGAGGTATGTCAAAGTAATCTGCAGCGTTAACGTCTGTTGGGCAAAATAAATTGGACACAGTCCTGGAACCTTTCAGCTTGGTGTGTATACAATGTGTATTATACGTGTGTAAATATGTGTGTATTGTGAACTTTTAAAGTTTTTATTTAAGCATTGTGGAAACTTCACTATATATTTTAATATATGTACTATTAAATTACTATGTCGAGGTAAAAAAGGCTGTGTGCACAATTTTCATGAAAACTACTTTTCTCTTTTACTGCGTAAGTATATATTTATTATACTATTCACGGAAACATATTTTTTACAATATCGTTTTCAATTTGTATTAATTTTGAACGTTATTCAATTATCTATGGAAATGGTTTCATAAATATTTCACATGTAACTGATTTTTTTATAATTTAAAAATGCATTTAAAACTTTCAGTTTCAATATTTATCTGTGAAAATTGAATTTTAACATACATTAATTTACATTTTTCAATATTTTTAAATTATTTTTGAGCTATATACAGGTATCAGAAATGTTCGGTTTATTTATATTTTTATTGTCGATAAAAATGTTTTCGCTTGGTCAAAAAACTTGAAAATGTAATATAAGGTTCCTCCAATATTTTAAGTACATATTTGGACAAAATTATATATTTAAACAAAGAATAATGATGTTACGAATATTTCATTGTAATTTAAAAATATTATTCGTAGGTATTTGATACTTTGAAAGTATATTATAATATTTTATACATACAATGACACTTTTAAATGCAATGTTTTTAGCAAAAATTAATTCAAGCTACTATATTATTAATAATAAAATGAATTACTTTAATAGCAATAATATCATAAAATATACTTAGTAATATAGGCTGACAGACTGTCTTCGCTTAGAATCGTTTTTCGTATACAATGATTATATCATTGAATACAAATTTAACATAACCATAAAAGTGAACTACTGTATAACAGAGCGGTACCCACTTTCTGACCTTTTTTGAATTCCTTAAGTATAATTAGTTACTATTGAAAAAATCGTAAATGAATATCATAGAATGTGAATACCTTTTTTAGTTTAACAATGTATGAATATTTTACGATTGTGTTACCAAAATAAAATAGGCATTCAATATGAGAAACACAAAATTAACACGAATTTCGGTCACATTTGCTATGTACCTGGCGATACATAACTTTTATGACTATCAACAATGACCTCGAGGGTAAGGGGGGACGATGTACGTTTCAACATAAACCACTTTATAAATAATTATTAAACCGCAGAAGCGTTGGGAAAAGGCAGAGCATGATCGACTATAAAATTATTTACTTAACATAAGAAATTCTGAGAATAAGACCAAAGAAATCGCGGACCTAAAACGGACAAGTAATAAATTAAACAGAAAACGCGCTCAAGAATACGCTAGGGCATGACAAGCCATCAACGAGCCAATGATACTCGAATCGAGACTATCGGATTTGATAATACAAGGCGGCCTCGAACGACCAGCGATTCCGAGAAATTATCTAAATAATAGAATATTTAAATTAAATAATGTAATATCATGCTGGGCACATTAGTCATAATATTACAATAATAAATGAACTAACAGCATCCGTTGAGTTATCGCCACTCGACGACAGAGCGTGGGCAGATGGCATTTTCCGGAACTACCGCAATCATACACGATAGACCGAATGAGGTCAACGGTATCTTACCGATAGGAGGAGTAGCCAATATATAAGGGAGCCCGAATCGGCATCAATTTAGACGTGATTCTACCAGGCTACACAGGGCACCTTCACGCCAGTCGATTGTCTGAATTATAATAAACCAGTCATTAAAAATATTAAACAGTTTTTTACAATTTATTTCAACACCGCGATTTCAAGGCTCCTTTTCGTCCATCACAAACCTCGTCCTCTGGTTGGTCCATATCACATTTATGATAGAACAGCGACAATTGAATACTGATTATACTTGTGTCATTCTCTTTTATACCAATTAAGTATTTTAATTCGGAAATTAGAAATGTTTAAATGTACATCTATTTTTTTATTTCTATGTCTTGAGGTTAGGTAACTATAGGCAATTAATTATTTCTCTAATCTTTGATTAAATTATTTTATAGGCATGTAAAAGAATATTTTTAGATATATTTTAGAATACAGTTATAAATTTAATAAATCTAACTAATTAGATTTCTTATTTTTAATTGATTGGTTTTAAATTTATATTTGAATAATTTTTTAACAAAAACAGTATAGCAATAATTTAAAAATAAATAAAAGAGACATAAACTTTGGTTAGTGCTTACTTAGTATGTATATTGCACATATTTTAGAATATAATGTTACAAAAAAAAAATATTACGAGGATAAGTTGTAATATTTAATGATTTATAAATCTTATTTGTCAAAACGAAATAATAATTTTCCGTCCAACATGGAAGGATAAAAATATGTCTTTTAAAATAATATTAATTGTACAACACCAGCAGGTTTAAGCAGTTTATTTACTATACATTATAAATTATAATGTTATACTATTGATAAACGAATTGAAACAAAGTACTGTTTGGGAATCAATGACACCTAATTTCATTGTATTACTCATGATTGGTTTAATTTAAATGTTTAAATGCAGATATTACTTGCAAACCACTTTTACTTCTTAGAAGTTTATTGTTAATTGTATACAACGTTATAACTGTAAAGTGTAGACGGTAATGTTAAAAAAAAAATATTAATCTTTCGGTAATTAAAAACATATCTTTAAACTATTCTTATAGTATGGTTTAAATTATTTAAAAAAAACTATTCAATTATAATGCTTAGTACCCAATTCATGGATAGATTATATGATTTCATTATGTTATGCCAAAGGTTTTGTGTATAAATTACTTAAAAAAAAATAGTGAGCTTGTTCAAGTTATAGAATTTAGGTTTAATGGTCGGGAGGAAGTAAATTGAATACGTATGTTGGTAGTTAAAATAGTTCGTAACGTTCATATATTCTCGACTCAAATTATGGGTAAAATGCAATATAATATGTATGTGTTTTAAAATTTTAATTGATGGTCACGGGGGTTTTTACACGAGTTTATGTGTTTTTTTTATCTCGAATAAATGATGTTACAACATTATTTTATGCACCACGTAACGAGCCGAAAATACTATTACGGCGATTGATCACTATCTACTGTCTAGTTGGTATTCCTTTACGGAGGTGCCAGGAGCCCAGAAATAAAAAGATTTTTCATTTTAAAATAGCGCGTAATAGTTTTTTTCAAGTAGTATAATAATATGTCTTCTTTTACGGCATGATGTACATATATTATTATTTTACATCATTTTATATGTATATTTTATCTTGAAAAGTATAAAAAAACGAGACGTTTTTTTCACCCAACGTTATACATTTTTTTTTATAACGTTTTCAAAAATATTATTTTTGTATATTGTATTGCAACAATATTATAATTTTAGTCATTATTGTACGTATATATTATTATCTGTATAATATGATCAGTGTACTATGGCCCAAAATATACACCTTCGTCACAATACTAAATTTGCAAAATGTGTGTTTGTGCGTGTTGGTGTGTACGCACCACGCGTTTGTGTTTGGCTTGTAATAGCATATGCCTTTTGGGGAGGAGGCGGGGGACCCGAAGTATGGAAAACGAATAACGCAAAGACATATCCAGTTACGACTACAAAAAGCACTTTTCCCGATCTCACGCCACTGCGTCCCCTTCAAATTTTGTCTGTGGTGTATAATAATATACACCTGTATATATTTTAATCTCATTCTCTTACGAATCGCGCCTGATTTATATATATATATATATATATAAGCAACTAATCATTTCTCTAATTGTATTCGGTATGGACTGTGTGTTTGGTGACGAATCCGACAATGGACTACGACGATAATAATACAAAAACGGCCGGATTTCACAACGCGGTATTTCGCATTTTTATTCTACAAAAGATACGAAATAGACGAGGGCGTTTGTTCGCGTGGTAAGTATTATATATCGACAAACAGTTCGGGCGTATGATTTAGTGACGGTTTGTCGCACGTCCGCTATTGTACATAGACGGTGGTTCAATAAACGTCACGTTGCACTTGCAATATTATATTCTGTGCCTTTCAAAAGTTATTGGCTGTCGATAACGAATATTTTTCTTCGTTGTAAATGTCTGCGCACGCCTGCGTGGGCATAGATACTTAGACTCGGAGTATCGTATCATAATATTAGTATTATGTACGAGTTGCAGGATCGGAGAAAAAACGCCGCGAAAATTAAAAATATTATCAGCACCCGCATTGCCGCTTAACGAATGTATGGGTAGACGGGAGTATCTGCAAAAATATGAAGTTATGTTTATTACTGGATGTTTGCTATGCTTCCCCGAATCTTATTTCTCGTTCGACGTAAGATTTCGCTTTGCCAGTATTGACGATTAGACAGTTGAGTATGTATCGTTATTATTATAGATACACATGCATCTGTCCGCGAAGATTGAAGTTGTCTCCCTTCCCTCGACTTTGTTCTATAAATTCGAAAAACATACAAATATTTTGCAAATTAATTGCAAATAATTGAATATTGGTTTTTACAATTTGCAAAGCAATATTAATTTTATTCGTTTTATATTTATGGACGCTATCACAGGTATTAATATTCGAGTATGGGTTGAATATGACGTGTTACAATTGAAAACTAAAACCAAACAGGAATAGTAAATTTAATAAAATGGTGAAATGAGTTGGAATATATGGTTATACCTATAGCGGTATAGCCATGGCGAGACAGTTAATATAGGAAATGATTTCTAGTGCAATAATTTAATTGTTTTTCATAATATTTTAATCGCGTATTTTGAAAATTATTTTAAAAACTAATTTGTTGTTATTTACAATTAATTTTCAATGTATTGGCATAATTTTTAAATCAATTGCTGTCAAAGTTAACGTTCTGACAATTTTTTTTTAAAAATTTGCAAACAAAATATTGATTTGTAAATTCTAAAAATCAATTTGAAATTATTTGTGATTTGTTTTCAAAATATTGGCATAATTTTCAAATTGATAGGACAAAGTTGGGGGAGGCTGTGTGAAGTCGACCATACGTAATGGTTTTTAACTTATAATATTTAAATGACTTATTTGCAAATAAATCTAAAAATAAATTTGCAAAATATTACCATATTTTTCGAATTGATCGGTCAAAATCGGGGGCCGACTTCATGGACATGCTCTTAATTTCCGTACACGTATAATACGCAAAATGTTTATTATTACACACATTACACATTATTATGATATGGTGTACAGTTTATAGTGTGCGGTTGAGCAGCGGCTGCGTCGAACGATTTATCCACCACATCACAATATAATGCCGACCACCATTTTATATTTCAGTATTTACCATATTAAATATTTTACTAATCGCATTTGTTTCCAATGTCATATTTTTTTGATCTGTTATTTCTATAATATTTTTCTTATTGTTAACTATTATATTCACTTTTTGTAACAACCTTAATTTGCTGTGACCTAAATTCTTGTGTTAAATGGCTAAGTCCGGGTAAATTATTTATCTGAGTAAATAAAAGTACTGTTTGTGTGCACGTGAGCAATCAGTCAACTCTACCGCACTCATGGTACTGAAATTCGGTACATAGATAAAGGTAATCTTGTACCTGAGGACGTGCATATCGAAGCAAAATGTTTAAATTTTGCATTTTAAAGAAGGATTCACCCAGGGATTTGTTGGCTCACGAAAAACAAAAATTTTTTTGTTTATATAGGGTCATCATTGGTTTCAGAAAATAAAATATTTATTATAATTGGACATAATATTTCAAACCTGTGTTTTATATTTTGCCAAAACCATCAAAATTAGCGTGTTAAAAATATGTATAGCTCACATTTATGAACGGAGTTTATGACAGAGTTAATCCACTGGCATTATTTAATTTGTCACGGGCAAGTCTATGCAGGATCAACTATGATTTATAAATATAATACGAAATCAAAGGCTTAAGACCCTTGTACAAATTCACATTCTCGCTAATAGATTCAGCAATACCTGTAGTGTCATAGGCTACTATCATTGACTATTTTTTATTATTTACTTTTTACTTTTCAACATAATACAAATGTTGACATAATCATAGAGTTGACTCACAAAAAACTTTCATTTTTTATTTATTTATTGTTGCCATAGGTTACAGAAAATAAGATAGCTATTACGATTGGATATCATTTTAGACCGTATACCTTATATTTGGTCAAATCAACCAAAATAGTTGTATTAAAATTCTGCGCAGTTAACATTTAACGGGGTTTAAAAAGAAGTAAATCCATGGGCAACGTTTGTGGAGGATCAGCTAGTAATTATATTATAATTATTACAATATAATATTATGCTCAGTATGGGCTTTTCCACAGAATATATAAAGCGACATGACTACCACTGCATTATGCGCGTGCCATTAAATTACCATTACGGCGGCGGTGAGAAGGATATTTTTTCAGATTTTACAGTTTTTCTCTAGTACTTTTGTTGCCGTAAAGCACTACAACTTACAACTACATATAGTTAATATTATATTCGCATATAGTCACTTAATAGTACAAAATAGTTATATTAGTTCGACACAAAAGTCGTCGTATATTGTGATATACATTATGTACAAACAAGCGTATGTACTTGCGATTTTCTCCTACGTGCACTCCCGTGATCGTACTTAAATTATCAGTGCTCGGAGAAAAAGATGATTTCACAAATATCTCGCAAGTTATGTACCTATAGATTGAATATGATGATCAGACAGTACATTTTGTTCATTTGAAAAAATATGTCATGTTAGCAGGCACCTAAACTGTTCATTTATATGTATTGTCTAATTATTATTATTATTTACGGCACGGCATAATATTTAGAAATATATTTTGACATTTTCAATTAAACTGGATCGAATGAAACAGAACATTACTATACATTGTTATATTGTATTAAATTGTTATTTATTACTATTATTTTTTTTTTCATAATGACCTACGAGTTATTCAGTCTTCAAAAGAAAAGCCATTAAGCTATACTTTTACCATAAATGATAAACAAAAAAAAAGACAAGAAAAAAGTCTACTGAAAAATGTTTGAACAAACGAGAAAAAAAATTAGTTTCCAATAATAATCAATTTATTTATTACTACTGTATAAATCTATTAAAAAATGTATTTAGTAATATTCAATTTATTTTATTGCAATTAAAAATATATTAAAATAAAGTTAAAAAAAATTATTTGATGTATACTATTTTCATATAGTAATTTATTTATAATTTAATGTTGGGCTACTACCGATATTTATTTCACTTTAGTGTCCCTTTTAGATGTTTATGTGGGTAGCGTATAATATATTTATATAAAAAAATAAATATTTTTATAAAATTGTCATTATGTAATATTCAATATAGTCACTAAATGTCTATACGATCATTCAGTATAGGGTGTATTACATAAAAGCGTAAAGGTCAAAAGACTTTTTGTAAAATTGATTTTTTTTTACACGATATGTACAAAAAAATTAATATAATATTATTATTTTCTCTACAGAATTATATTGATTCAATTAAAAATATATACTTAAAATACCGAGGAATACGTGCGCATAATGAATGTGATATTAAATGTTGTTTTTGCGCTTCTATGAGTAACAGACAAAGTGACTTTAGTGATTTTTAAAATGAATATGGTATATTATATTAATATTTAAATTATATTGTATAAAAATACAAAATATTATTACTACCAAAATTATTTACTAAATTATTTTTTTGATTTTTTTATAAACCGCACTGCCACTTGACTATTTTATGAATACTAAATAATAATAAATATTAAATCGCGATTATCTTATTGCTGGCGGTTTCACCAAAACGCAGTAAGTACTTCATTTTATCGAAATTTATGTTGGAATTATAAACAAAACACCCTGTATTATATTAATTATAAGTAATCTATTCACACTGTATTACAGCAGACGCTGAATAGACATTTTTATATTACTATAGCATATTAGTCTTGTGTAGTAGGCTGTAGAACAGTTAGCCGTTGATTTATATTATGCCTTGTAACACTATTGTACTAGTATATCGTATTATTATACTTATTATTATTATTATTATATTATATATACATCCGATCCTGTTATTATATATATCTTTAACTTCTGTGTATCTGTGTACTTCAACAATATATTTTACAACTAATGCAGACATCGATTATTCGATTGTACAGTCTAGTCTCTAGTACAGTGCTTTTCAATATTATTTTAACGACGACATCCTAATTTAGATCCATACAAATCGCGACACATTAAAATAATTAATGAATTTTTAAAAAAGTAATAATTATAAACATTTGTAAACTATTACATTAACATGTTACCATTTTATTACAATTTATAAATAAACAATTTTTTCGGCGATACACATTACGGCAATACGCAACACACCGGTTAAGAATCACTGCTCTAGTAAATACAATTAACTTTTACTATATAATATGTTATCAATATTATCATCCAGGACAGCTATAGTTGGGTCGTGATGTAATTGGTTGTATTCTGTATAGTTTGTATCCATTGTGCTAAGAAAATATCTGCAATTAATACGAAACCAGATGAGGTGTTCGATAAAAAAAAAGAAAAAGTTTCAGAAACGATATCAAAAGAAAATTATTTGAATAGACTTTATCTATTTATTTTTCATATTGACCTGCACATTTACACAATAAAATATTATGTTTGACAAAAATGTTTTGTAGCATAATTATAATTCAATACTTATACATTTCAATCAAAATAGAAAAACACCTTACTGGGAATGGATTCCTTACCTGTGTTAAATGCACAAACGATAGAATATATTGTAAGCTTTCAGAACACTTGAAGTAAGTTATATATTAGCCCCACTTATAGAAAGCATTTTAAAAATACTTTAGTTTTTCAATATAATATTATGGTACAGTTTTTAGAACCAAAAATAGAAAGTGGAATTAATTTTTTAATTCAACGATAATAATATAATGGGGTACAATATTATTTATCATTTTTGATAATAATATCATTGCGTTAAGTCTATTAGAAATAAATGATAATATTCTGTTTGTGGGTCAATTTATTAACATATACCATGCACCAAACAATATTGAAAAAAAAATTCCCAAAAACAACCATAATGGTTGGTATAAAAATTAATGCGAAACGACTTGTGTGCTGCACTCAAAGGATACGCCGCTAAGTCAATACGCACGCCAAATCTATTTGTTTTTGCACAGTCAAAGATGAGTTGTATCAATATATATTATACAAATATATATATATGTATGTGTGTGTGTGTGTGTATATATTTACGTGTGGTATCGCTTAAGTGTACAATATTAATACCACTATGACTGTACTATATTATAGTGGTGTATTTGAGAAGAATACGATGGATGAATCGTCCCTCTTCAGGAGTTTGGCCTTGGATTTCGTAAGTATGTATAGTATGTAGATATGTATTTTAAAACTGTTTAAGACAACTCTAAAATAAAAAAAAATGGATATTACTGTTGAAAAAGTTAATAAAGACGAGGGGGAGCCCTATCGTATGTATCAAGAGTTTAACCAAAACATTTGAATCGCTTCCACTTTCCACTCTAGGTTGATTCTCTTCAAATACATCACTTAGGTATTTTTATTTTCTTGTTTGTGGCTTAACGTCATATGCGTACGACTATTATCAAAAAATTTGGGAAGCTGTAGACTCTCACTGAAATTGATAAGTTGAAATAACCCGTAGGATGTTCATCTCTCCTTCCATCCACTCCTTAAATACTATCAGATATTTTAGATTCTGAGCAGAACTGAAAATGTATTGGTAATATAACGATTGACTGTGTGATTTTATGTATGTGACAGTATCGTGATCTAATGGCTGGCACCTATCATAAAAATGTTTTAGGTACTCAAAATTCTATTCAAGATTTCGATTTTCGATATTAATTACTTATACAAATTTAATTATGTACAACATCAGAATAACAAAAAAAAAAAAAAACATCTCATAGTCAACTGTTTTTTAATGGTGTGATTGGTGGGAGGGAGGGTGGGTCAACTAAACCTTAGTCAGAGGTTCTAAGCCGTCACCTCCTAGTGTGGCTTTACTGTTTCTATGGAAGGATTACACAGCGTTCCTATGTATATTATTTACAATAATGTAATATAGAACGTAGATATACATTATGTGTAGTGACACACACCACCATCTCAGTCCACGGAGACATCATCATTACCTTGATATACCTGTAGATGATAAACGTGTAAATGTGTGTGTATGTGTACACTTGAACCAAGTCAATTCATCGTTACTTCTTAAGTACAACTAACGATCCAAAAGTTCGATTCCTAATAAAGCAAACATTACGCGTAATGAATCCGACAAAGTAATTTCATTCGCTCGAGCTGGTTTTGTACATTCTATTGGTAAAGCAAAATGATTATTTATGTCATTGGCTATGCCAAATTATTTGCTTAACGTTACAATTTCGAATTATATATCAATCCTAAATTCTCCTCACAAATGCTCATAGGAAGCCTTAATCCCTTCAGACATTAATTCGTCATTGTTCTTCGGCGAGTAATAGACGAAATAAGACGGTAGGTAATAATATATCTTTGACGTTTTCTCATAAAAGCTGTGTGCTCAATGACTATTCAGTATAGGTACCTACATGTTTTAAATTTAATAAATTATGTTTGATCACTATGTTTATGAAGTAGTAAACAAAATTGAATTAAAAAAACCTTAACTTATATAATGTATTTACGATGTTGTATATTACATTTTTAACAGTTTACTATAATATTATGTATCTTTGATAAAATTATATTATAATGTACTCCGTTTTAAACTAAAATGTATATTATTACTTTTATTTGTAAGAGTTTCAGTTATCTACTCCTTCATATAACTTTTTACAATCGTAAAAAGGTTTTTTTTTTTTAAAAATATGTTCAAACTTAGGGACATACTCAATACAAGAAGTGTCTGTAAAACGAATATAATACCATTTTAAGCTACCGGTAGTTTGTAAACGTGTTTTATATAAAATCTATTTCATGTCCATAAAATAATGGCATTTAATAATTTCCTATACAGTTCTATAACAGTATAACAGTCTATTGTTTTGTACGTCGTTAGTATTTTAAGGAATAATAATTTCACTGAAGTGTAGAACAACTGACTGTAAAACATTAACTTTCTTTGTAAATCAATTGAAATTCGATTTTAAAGTATCAATCAATGTATTACCGTTTATTTTTTACACCGCATGCATAAGACCATAAATACATCAAATCAAATGACAATAAAACATAAGTTGAGCCGTCGAAGTATCAATGTGTTAATATTTTATCGTAATAACATGTAGACCTATCATTAAAAATGAAGGTAAATCAACATTCTTTCTGAATAAAGAACGAAAATATGTTTTTTAATTTTAACAAAAAAAAAAAAATAAATAAATAAATAAAAAAAATAGGTGTATACAGCATTTATTTATATGTAAATATTATGTAGATTTTATATTAAAAGCCATGTAATGTGAACAATTACAAAATTCTATACATTTATAACACGCCGTTGTATTTCTTGAGAAATACGTTACATAGTAAATATTATCTTTGTAATTGTCAGATTATTATTGCTTTTTTGGTTAACTGAATAACTTATTAACACAAGAAAATTGTAACCTATTTTTAAACTGACGAACTGTATATTAAATGTTGAAATATGTTTATATAGAATGTCAAAATTTAATTTCAATAAAATTTCTAACCATAGTGAACACTTGTAATTCAAGTTTCACAGCATACCAGTGCACCCAAGTACTTTGGGCCCATATGAATTAAATTATAATATACATGTTCACAGATAAGTGTTTAGATATGACACGCACTCAAATATTTTGAGTCAATTTTAATGCAATTTAATATCATGCAATTTATTAAAAAAAGTCTCATAACTTTTCAAATTTTAAACTTTAGTTCATATCTAATATGGTTTTATGTGGGAAAAGTTATCATTCTTGTTTGATAACCTTTTAAAACTATTTAATCAAATTTAAAATTCTATCATATTAATAACTTAGTTTTCAAGCTTATTTCATCTGATAATAAAAATATTATTATATTGTGTTCACGTGTTTATTTCCAACTAACGTTTTTCTTTTAGTTTTAATTATATTTCTGTTCATTTTTTACCATAAAAAATAATTCACTCCAACAAAAATAATTAATATTTTGAACTATAATGACTGTCATGTTTATGATTTTTAAAAAAAGTCAATCTTTTTGCTTTATGAGTTTTTTTTTATTATTAACTGAAGTTACCTCCCTAAAAACAAACACTTGTAAATATTATAAATAGTTTGCACTTAAGCTACAGCTTATAAAAAACTGACGTATTTATTGCCTAACCTAACACCGCCTTTGACATTGAAGAAGGTAAAGTAAATTATAAATATGAAACAATAAAACGGGTACAAAAACATAGAATAATGATAATATCAGCCATTGTATGCGATTTGCTTAAATTGATCGTAAAAATGTATAAATATCTGTTTGTAATATCTACAATATGCTGGAAAAAATTGTTTTGTAAAAATGTTTGAATTCGTTTTTGTTATCTTAAAAATGTGATATTAATTAGTAATACTGATGAAAAATATTGTTTAATAGATAAATGATAAATTTGTAAATTATGTTTGACTTCTTATTTTAGGAATTATTGCATATTTGTATGGATAGAGCTCTACTATTGAACACATATTTTTACTAGCCATACTATTCATTCGCAGTTGTCCGCGGTAACTTGGTCGATACTGTTCAATTGAATCGTAATCGCTTATCATTGTTATCCATAACACGACAATCTTTCCATTTCTGAAAATAAAAATAATATTATGATTATACGTTTTTTTTTATATGCTATAGACTATAATATATTTAGTGTTCAAACGAGTTTTTAATTTATTTTTTGTATTGGATTAATATTTTGATTCTATTAAATCAGTTATAAATTGTATGTATTTTACTATTCTATGATAGTATTATCAAGTTTATTTTAATTATACATATTTTAGATTAATATTTAATATTTAAAATAATAATATAATAATATTATAATAATAGTTAATTATAATAATTATTATAATAGTTAATACTTCAAAAACTCAATTTCAAGATCAATATAGCGAACATTATATTACGGTATATGCATTACTACTGCTAAAGGTTTATCAAACCGTAAAATGTTCGTAATGTTCAGAATTTGTTTGGGTTAATATTCTTAAAGATCGATGTGAATATTATGGTTTGGGTGTAATAAAGTGAAACCAAATGACACGGTAAATAAATCATACCGTTATTATGCATTGCAAACGTTAAGGGTCATTTATTAATGTTTATTAAGGGAACACTTTATTTTATTTTTCATTATCATTTTATCGAGTGTACGAGTCCATAGCCATTTATCAATGTTCATCATTGTGCATTCACTAAATCTCCCGGAAGTGCTTTTACATACATGTTTAAAATAATATTACCCACGCCAGTTCCATTAAACTACCGACTAAAGTTTGCTAAATTTCAAACTTTCATTCAAAGGATTTCTCGATTAGGTACCTGTATATTTATTGGTTCGCCTTGAATTAATTTATAAACAATACATTACACACACACACACACGCACACACACACAAATATACGTTTGTTAATATAATTATTTTATTATAATATACTCTATATTGTAAAGCGTCATTGGAACGTTGTTTTATGCCGTCGCACCAAATGTAGCCACACGAGAACCGCACACGTGTACATGAATGATATTGCAAATTTATATGCCGAAACGTGTAACCAAACCATGTCATTGGCAATTTTCCAGCAAACACACCTATGATATAGGAGTGGCTTACATCCGGGACCACGCGGATGACATATTGTACAGTTATTGTTGTCGTGCACTTATATTATGTGCGTTATGTTTTTATGGTGGTCTAGTGTTTTACATATATTTTTTGGTAATTTCAAAAGTCTGCACAAATAATATACCTACTATTTAATTATTATTTCATCAATAATGTTATACTTGTAAGGTTTACTGCATATGAACAATCTACTGAAAAATACATAATGAATATTGCTAAACGTCGGTAAATAAATGTCATACACAATTTTTGAATTAATTAAATTAAAATTTGATTAATCGAACATTTTTTATTTGAAATCTATACGTTACATAGAATGAACGCGTGTGTATAATAATATATCGAAAGTTTAAAAATAGTTTTTACAACCAATTTTGAATTCTGAACAGCTTGAAGGCGCAATTTCTTTTATAATGCTAATAATTTGTATTTTTTTTTTTTTTTTTTGAAAACACAAGTTTTGGAATAGAAAAAAAGATCAAACAGTTTTATGCAATATTTCCATAGATTGGAAATTTCATATGTGTTGTATTCGAGAGAGGACATTATTTCTATTCTTTAGCTTTTAAATTCAAAATACGTGCAGTAACACACATATTATTTATTGTTTGTCATTTTTTGTTGAATTTTATAAACTGTTTATTTAGTTACCTTTAATAGTAAAACATATATATATATATGTTTTAAATATATAATATATGTTTTATAATAATATTATAATATTTATAATATATATAAATACTATAAACATATAGTAGCTAAGTTTTAACAAAACTATTATTATATTTAAATATTTTACACATAATTTGAGTATTAGATGACACTTAAAGTTATCTTTCAGATAACGAATTGATTTATATTGTTGATATTCATTAAAATATAAATGATAAGAAATGTGAAATAGAATTACGAAATGAACGTAAACTAAAAATAAATCTTGAGTATAAGTTGACAAGAAATCTGATAATTAAGACCAAATGTATGAGGTTCTAGAACGTATGATAAGAAATTTATTTGATTTATTAAATTAAAATCACAAATTATATTTTTTGTATTTAATGAATTATAAATAAAGTTTTATAAATATGTGAAATTGTATATAAGCTAGTCATTTCTTCGATTTTTTAAAACTTATTAAATCTGTATCATATAATATAACCAAATTTATTTGTACAAATACTTAGCATTCAATAGGTAATACTATAATATTACTAAATAATTCTGGTTTTAATATATATTATTTGAGGAGGATCTTTCAATATAGGTACATACTGTTTTAACTTAAATCTAAAATCATAAGATTTATTGACATAATAAGTTATAAATAGTGCTTTACAGTTATTGAATTTACACATTTTTGTAGATAGGCTAATCGGCTGTTCATTGCTAAGTGAATTTTAAAATATGTTTCGTTTAACTATTAATTTAAATGAAATTTTGTCAATTTTTTATCTAAGTTCAATTTTTATCTATTTTCATAATTGTCGTATAATTTTGAGAATATTATTTAACTTTTATATTATAAAACAAAAATTAAGTAAACGTAGCAATATACAAATGTATTTATACTAGTTAAAATATTTATAAATATTTATAAATATTTTTAGAGCGAGATGATCGCATTTCTGTCGTTAAGATTAAAACTTGTCCCTTAATTAATAATATTCTCAACTATTGTCGGTTAAATCTGTTATGTTTGAATTATTAATGTATCGATATCATTGTAACCAATGTAATTTAGTGGTTCATAATACTTTGATGACTGTCGAGTCTACTTTGCCAATTAAAATGTCCAAAATCAAGCTGTTTAATTCGATGATTTAAAAAATTGACATGTCCGAGTTTGGCGATGATATTTATTTTCCCGCAGCAGTGTTTTTTTTTTTTGTATGATGTGTGACGTCCAAGTATGTGTAGATAGACGATATATTTTAACGTAATATTTCAAAATCGATAAACGTTCTAGATTGGTGAATAGGAAATTAATATCACAAATACAAAAGTTCGACAATAAATTAATGCCAATAGGTAGTATATACAAGTCAATTTTTCCATAAACCAATCATCTACGTAAAGCGTTGATGTCAAGTAATATTCCGTTACATGAAATTGGTAATATAAATTTCTCAATTTTTGCCAAGAAGTTAATTGTTTTACACATATGTAACTTAAAATAATAATAATAATACTAACAGATCGTTTTATAGGTTTGAAATGTGCAGTCATAGGTTATTTACGCAGCATATACCTTTCGTCAAGTACCTTTTCTCCTATATTTCCTCTAATTTCCCTTCTATACAGTATACCAACGAACCGAAACAAAACTCCGTGTGATTAGACTGAGTCTTCGTTGCCATCGTTAAGTCTCCTTTTCTTCCCCACTCTCTTTCCCTTCTTCTCTCATTCTTGTGGATGGCCCGGGGAAAAAGTGTTTTGCAGTCGTTGCTATGACTACTACTGTATATTGTTGTATAATAATATACAACGCCGGTTGTCGTACAACCCAGTACGAGAAGTACCCCGCCTCGACATAGGATCCTTGATAAAAATCCGCTTCTCCGAGAACCTCTCTCACCTCCCCGTCGACACGACCTTGGCATAAACCTGACCTTGATTGTGTACATCGTGTGCTTGTTGCTCAACTAAGTTTGTTCATTTTTTTTTTCTATTAAGTGTGTAATCTAACCCACTCAGACACACCGACGCCCGCAAGTTCTTTTGTCAAAATGATCGTTCGTTTTGTAACATGGGATTTAATATGCGTTTTAAATGTTTAAGCGAACTTTGTCGGAATATTTAGTATAACGTTTACCTAGTATTATTCTATTTAATTAAATATTAATTAAAATATTGTTTGGGTGACATTTATGAGATCGCCAACCTAACAATATCCACAATAATGTTCGGTAAAAACTCGAATATGACATTTTACTACAATTGGTAACGTCATTATATTTTATTTTTAATAGCTAAAGTTTTGTTTGCGATAAGGGCAATAATTTTAGTATGCTAATGACAATTAATAACCACAAGAACATGAGATTTGTAAATGTTTTTACATCCCGGAGATATGATATTTTCATAGACGCTGTATAAAATATTTCCGCATGAATATGAATTCATTTTGAAGTTAAAAATAAGTAATAGTTTGCTAGAATGTAATAGTTTAACATATGCAAATGTACACACCTTATAGCCTACCTATAGGTTGGTAAATATAAACTTTTCGAAGACACTAAATTTACATATTATGGGTGTGGATATTTTGCCAGTAGTGTGTTAAAATAATTATGCACTACAGGCATTGAGTGATATATGACTTTTAATTAGATAGTTGATTGAGCGTCGCTATACATTTTATGCACATTATAACTGAACATTTTTCCACCGTACGATAGGTAAGCGTATGCCAATATGAGTATTACAATTTTGAAGTAGTTACAATAGTAGGTAATAAATATAATTTATATATTAATATAAAATGAGCCATATTATTTCAATATTATTTTTAAATATATAAAATATAAAATTGGATTATATTTAACTAGATATCTAAGACTTCACAACCAAGTAGGTACTTGCTTAGTTTATAATATTATTAAAGTTATTTCATTCATTCATTTATATAAATTGTAATTTTAAACTAAATTTATTTTGTGAGTAAAATTATTTACAAATATTCCAGGTACAAAACTTATGAGTAATGTGAACCAAAAACACAAACAATTTTGTTCGTCGTTACAAGAAAATATAAAATAAAATCACCCTTTTGTTGGAGAGATGTTTATTTCTTTAATTCAATTATACTATTATAAAGTACACATTTCTAGGACAGTTTGACCAGGTTCTAGGTTTCACTGACATAGGTTATTTATTTGCGAACATTGATACCGGCCACAGTTGTAGTCATTAACTTTTTGTCGTATATTATTTGGAAAGTGAAACCCTATAAACTCCTATAAATCCAAATTATTTAATTAATTGTTTCTATAGGGCTATTATAATTTTGAAGTCGAAATAAATTATACTGAAATACTGTACAATAAATTCTTTTTAGTATATAGGAGAAAAAAAATAATATCCATTAAATGATAATAATATTTTTAAGCCACTGAAGGGATGTATTTTTATATTAATATATTTCAGTATTTTTACAATAATAATCATGTTTATTCATGTGTATAATCTCGTTTGCTATATTTTCTTCCAATATAAACGAGAAATTACTTGTCGGATTATCGTAATTTATAATATTACCAATTGTTATATAAAAAAAAAAATAAATAAAAAATAAAAAAATTAATAAAAGTATAATGTAAAATCAATTATACTTTTATCAGCCCGCTTAGAATCTAAAGTTTTTTTATAATAGGTAAATGTATATATTGTAGCTAAATAATAATAGAATTTAACATTTTTGAACAATTTTTAATTAGTATTCATAATCTTTGTATATATTTATATTAATATTTAAAATCGATTCTTTTAGTCATTACAAACAAATCGTATCCACATAATATTAACTTATAACATTAAAATTTCCAAGTCATCTTCAAACGTTAAAATCACGTCTTTTTTATTCATACATAAAATAAATTGAATTCTTCCACATGACGACGTATAAATATATATAGGTTTACATCGCATAAGGGCTACTATAATATAATGCTATTATGTATCAAACATGGTCGTGGTATATTGGTCCATTAGTTTTTGTTCTACTCTTATACCTTTGCGTATCCTCATATGCATACATTCGGACCACTCTCTTTTTCATGGCATCCAAGGTTTTCTTTTGTTTTTTTTTTTGTTCTTTTATTTTGGGGTAATACGTAAGAATCGTACCTACTAGTTTTTGTTTTTGTTTTCATTTTTTGATTTCACATTACAATGGGACATAGTAATTAAAAAATACCAACCATTGTTCAGCGAGAGCATATTATAGTTATTATGCGTCGTATGTAGAGTAATGCGTTGTTTTTCCCCGACAGTGATAGGAATAAGTATAAACAAAAAGTAGTGGTAAGAGGTACTTGTGAGTCCAGTCATTGGAGATAATGAAACATACAACCGACATTTGCTCCCTTTAAACCGTAGCCAACAGATTTAACAAATTATACTACCAATCGAAGACTACAAAAAAAAAAAAAAAAAAAACATTTTTGTACGATTGTTGTGAAACTATAGAATTTATTTGTAACTTCTATTTCTGTTTTAGACTCAAACACGGCGTTATTTTATTTATGCGAGTATATTAAATATTATAACAATAAAGATAAAATTTTAATTTTAACGCGACAAATGTAAAAGAAAAATTATACAGTTATTAAAAAAACGAGAACGCCGATTTCGAGTCTTCTGATCTACCAGAAAGACACTAGTAATAATTTTCAAACAAGCTAGAGGAAAATTTCATTAAATTGAGATTTACAAAATATATTGTTTTATGCGTACGATTTCATTGAATAAAATTAGTTTTTCCGAACGGTTTTTCAGACTTTTAATCAGTTAACAGTACATTTTTCACTAGTTCATCGGAAGTGAATTTTAATTTTTATTGTAACTAGAATCATGAGATTGAGTTAAAGGTCAGGTATTACAAGGTGATAATACAGAATTTCTTTTGATAAAAATATTCGAAATTTTTATTGGAATTTAAAATATACTAAATAATTGTCATTTATTCGTATTAATGATGTACAAAAAAGTGCCTTTGTATTTTTATATTGTAAAATTCCTGTAAGAAAAATTTAAGAGAAATCTTGTACTACATTTTTAAGTCTAAAGGTATAAAAATTGAAAATGTGGTTAATTTTTACTTCAGTATAATTCAAAAATGTTGTAAAATTTTGAAAATTTCGTAAAATTTGGCTAAAAATAAAAATTATGTCTATATTTTATTTATTTTTTAGTCGCTATTATAATAAATTTAAAGAGAAATGTGTATGAAATTGTTAACACTTAAAAAAAGTGTTTCAATATGAAGTGAAAGAAAAAATTATTAAGGTGAAATAAGGTGAATAATAATTCTTAAGGAGAAAATGTAATCTTGTCAGGTGGCACTGCTGGGAGTCTATTTCAAATATTAATTTATAGCTTGTAAGAAGCCAAAATATTTTGTAAATTATACTATTGGTAATAGCCAATAGGTGTCTAAAAGTGCTATAGCTATAATATTTTGATAAACATTTCAAATCCTTACAGTTATTCCTTTTTGATTTAGAAAAATAAATACGAAGCTTACAACCGTTTCTTATATTTGATTATTTGAATTATTATTTTTAGTTTATATAGTCATTGACATTAACAATTAGTGTGTCATCGCGGAACGTATAACCGTTTTTTTGCTAATCTACAAATTTCGCAAAAAACTGAACTATAAGCTCCTTGATACTTCAAGTTTCATTTGATATTTCTTAAACTCATATGATTGTAAACCCAACACAGTGTGACATTTCAGGTCATATTTTTAAGTGAAATAATGTATATAGTTGTATATTATACCGTTATGTAATATTGGCAAAATATTTTTATAGTTCACAATAAGTTGAAATTTACTCCTACAGCTTTGAAAACAGTATGAAAAAATCTAAATAATCTCTTTAATCATTCCTATACGTTTAAATCAAATTTTGATTGTATTTTCGGCGTCACGGTTCACGGAGTTCAAGTATCTACGGTTGTCACTTGTAAAATATTTTTGCTATTTTCAAAGTAAAAAATTTCAAATTTCTATTACGGTTATCAATTTTCTAGTATTGACTACAAAAAGAACCTAAAATCTAACCTAACGACGAAAACGCGTGTTGCAGTTATGAATATTGTCATTTCCACCGGTTTCCGACTCCCCCGCAACGTACCGCAACCAAACTAGATCCGATTCACTAGCCACCGGAAACCGCGCTTGAAGTTTGGTGCATTTTTTCTGTTCCAAAACTTGATGATTTAGGAAACAAAAAAAAAAAAAAAAATCTAAAAAGTAATAGCCGCGCATAAAATATTATGATCGGGTTTTAACGGCGTACACGATTTTCGTACTCAACTGATTTCACGCGGTGGCCGCAGGCAGTGTACGTGATAATTTTAACGATACAATTATACGTCACACGAGACAAAATAATATATATATCATAATTGTACGCCCGCGGGCTGCTGCAGGGGTCGGTGCGATATCAATCGGACGGACGATAATAACACCGTCGAGATAATGACGAACGCGCGCCGAGGCAGCCTACGACGTTTAAATCGACGGCGGAGCGGCAATGAATTCTTCGCGTGTTTTTCGACCGCCGCCGGTCGTCCTCGGTGTCGGACAGGTCGCGGCGGCGCGCGATTTTCGGCCCGATAATAATGTCATTTTTATTGCCATTGCCCATTGTACGGGCACAAAAAACGATTTACGCAAAGCATAAACCTCGGCGGCGGGGACTGTGCGAGTGAATAATTTACACGTTTTCTCCCGTTTCGACCGTCGGCCTTTGGGCGCGGGGGTCGGCGGTGGCGGGCGGGTGTGTTAGGGCCGCCGCCGAGCTTCGGTCGAATCGCGCCGTAAAAAGCGGGCGGACGACCGCGTTGAAATATTCACGACGTCGCGGTCGTCGAATGCAACCCCTCGCGGCACTCGTCGTCGCCGCATGGCGTAATTAATTCGATTAAGCGCCTTCTTCGGCATATTTCCGCGCCGTCTATAATTTAATGATAATATTAATAATAATAACGATAGTAGGTAGTATAATAATAATAATGTTATTGTGCCGACCGCCGCGTATATTATTATAATAATGGTCGTGTATACTATTATCGTATAATATATTATTATATAGTATTTCGATCGGTAGGTTACATAATATTATAATATAGCCTAAAGATAGGGGTTGTAATAATAGACGCGCATTACGTTTTACGCGCACCGAAAACGCGTATTTATAATAATATTATGACGACGGCTACGGATTTCGTCGAGACGGATATTGTGTAGTATCTCTACCGGGCCGGGCGTTCTTCCGCCGCACCGGGACCGACCGAATAGTAATTATTATTCACGGCGTTTGTCGGATTTTCAGACAGACGTTTTAAATCGTTTAATTGAATTATTATTACTGTGACAATAATCCGTTTTCGAAAAAATCGATTTTCTTATTGGCTTCTAATACATTGCGTTAATACCTACTGAAAAATTGAAATTATTACGAAATTATTTGAAATTAGCGTTTTCTATACGCGGCGTGATTTAAGAGATATTTCCACTCTTTTTGAGCTATTTATAGACATAAGCAGTTTTCGATTTCTTTTGATAGACAATTTCTTGCTCGGTAAAAAAGCTTGGAAATGTATACAATGTTGTCCACAAGTTGCTCTCAAAGCTTTTTAAAAACATTAAAGATATATAGGCGCGATTTTTTTTTCACACACAATGAATATAAATATATTTGGTCGTATGTAATTTTGCGCCAAAAACAATTCCCCCCCCCCCCAAAAAAAAAAAAAAACTATATATGTAATTTGCGCCACATCTAAAAATTAATTTTGGAAATTGTGCCACTTTTTAAGGTTGTAGTTTGCGTCACACAAAACTAAATAAAAGGGCATTAAGTAATTTGCGCCATCGTGTACTTACAAAAATTATAATTTCTGCCACTTTAAAATAACTAAATAATTTTTTTTACAGATTAACATATTATTGTATTTTTAACCATTAACTAATCAAGATCATTTTAATAGAAAATCAATAATATCATAATTATAAATAAATGTATTAAGTATACTTACACTATGCTTATTAAATAAGTCAATATTCGTTTAGTAATAAAATTAAAAACAATTAATAAATATAAAATAATTATAAATAAATATATATATTAAAATATTAAATTTTCGTAATAAAACACATAATTTTTGAAATAAAATACCTAGTTACTTATAATACTTAGTTTACTCACTTTCTTTTTATATTTGTAGCTTAAAGATGAAACTAAACTTTTTCTATCAATTTTATTTTGTCTGTAATCTTCATATATTTTTCAGACTCTTGCCATAATTGTCGAGATATAATAATTTTTATGTTAGAATCTCTTACATAATAAAAAAAAAATCTGCATATATTTGTTGAAAATTTTCCAACTGATTTTATTTTTAGTAGAATTTTGTTTTTTTAAAATGTATATTTTTAATTTTAATCAATGTTTCTGTTTGAAATCCTTTTAGTACGTCCAAAAAGTGGTAAATAGTAGAACGCAAGCGATAGAACTCGGAATTGAAACGTGAAGGATATGATTCGCAAGCATTTGTAGTGAGAGCTAGTGACGCAATATTTGCAGCCTAAATTATTGTTGGAAATTTTGCCTCTTCACTGATATATATGTCAATTAAATAATCAGTATATTTTTGAAATCTTATGTTATCAGGAATCGTCGACATAAAATCTTCAATAACACAATCACTAAACTTATTTGGAGAAACAAATGGCAACCCAAATGAATGGTTCAACCATTTGGTTTATTCTGTTTTATTATTTTGATATACATTTGATAGGCCTAATTCCTGAAATTTTCTATACCACGATTGAGTTAGATGAAGTTTACAACCGAATATTTTAGTATCGTCCTAAACTTGTCTTAATGCTACATGAATCGCTTTTTTAAAATCAGATATACATAAATTTGGTTTTAGATAAATTTCACGAGCATTACACAAATTTATCATATTTTTAAATAAATTGACGTAGGTTGAAGTTTTTTGTCTGAAAGTAATGCAAATAAAAGTTATATATAATGATCATTGCATAAATCGTGCAAAGAAATCAATTGCGTTAATAACTTGGGATAATATTTAAAAGTCCCGTCCATGTATATAATCTCAGATTAGCATAAAACTTTTGAATTTGTGTCACATGAAAATATCATTATATGACAGTTTGGATCATTGATTAATAAAAATTGCTCGTTGAGGTTCATTTTCAAATCCAAATTGCTTATATTCTTCTATTGTTTTTGGTAATGGTGTCATCATTTTTCTATTGGCGTTATAAATATTTCGTCGAATTTGTGATATATTATCTATAGTAATGATTTGTAAATTAGATAAATTTTCAGAAATTTCTGTTTGTAATATCTTCCTTGGTTTAATATATAGATTTTCTATAGCTTTTCTCTTACATCCATTTGAATACATTTTTCTGTCTATACTTGATCATACCCGTTATGTTCATTTACAATTTCAATTATTTGTACAATATTTTCTAAAGATGTGTATACTTTTCAAGTGTAAATTCTGACAGTACAATGCCATCGTATTGAACAATTTTTAGATTCATGAACTTTTCGATACGTAAAATTTTCAAATAATAATAAATCTTTGCCTCTGATATTTTAATAATTTCATTGATATTTTTGTCCATTACACTTTTATATAATTTTTAAATGTGAAATATGAATGCACACACGATTAATATCGGACTAATTGTAAATATCACAATACTGTTCGATATTTTTCGATATTTTGACAATTGATAATTTTTATTAGATTAAATGTAGTTGATCTCGTCTCTACTTATTATTAGTAGAACACAACAATATTATATCTGGCACGCATTGGTATTATCGTATTTTCGATGCGATGTCAGTAAATTTATCTGCTGGTAAATTAACAATTTAAGTTGAAAGTGTAGCGCAGATTACATATTCCATTTCGTTTTCTGTCGTGACGCAAATTACCAAAATGAATTTTTAGACGTGGTGCAAAATATATGTTTAATTTTTATATTTTGGCGCAAATTATATACGCGCTTAAATATGCCTATCGGTGACGCAAATTGCAAGTAATAAAAATGGCGCAAAATACCATCTCCCATTTATTTATACTGTTACGTATACTCGTGCGATGAATAAAAAACCACTGTTATAATATAACCCAAGGTTTATCGAGAATGTCGGGATCATAACGTTAGCAAACCAGTCTCAGCACCGCGGCCGTCAATGCACTGTTGCAGAGAAAAGGTTACTAAGAGATAGTATATTGGTGGGTTTTATATGTAATTGCTCGCGTCTTCATACACGAGCTATGAGCGAAACAATCGTAATAATATAATATAAATACGCCTTTACAGCTATACTTAACAATTTACGGTAGCGTCTTTATACACATTACGACCGATCGATTTTCGTATGTGCTTAATTTCGTTTTGCAAAAAGTCCATCACCATCATCACCACCTTCATCTTCATTCATCAGCGACGTCTCTAAACTTGTCAACTGTCAACTCACCCTCAACCAGAAGTCATCTCACACAACTGGTTCCGTGAGTCGGCTATAAGCCATTTTGTTATTATTTGTACTGTTATTATTTTATCTACCTTACCTATTTTATTGTTATTATTATTACATTTTTTTTTATTACCAACATTAGTATTAGAAACGTTATGTATCGACAACATAAAACAAGTGTAATATTGCAAATATTAAGTATTATTACATACACAAGTGTTAGCACCTTCCTTTTATATATTTATGCGCCTCATCTTTTATGCCACAAAAGTCACCACACCGGTATTATTTATATATTTCCGTAGCCAAAATTCTCTTTATATTTTATTGAGATTTGGTACGTAACATATACTACGAGTATATTACTATAATACTAATATCATAATTATTTATTAATGATAAAATAAATCACAATAAAATACAATGTTTTCGGCAAAAATTAAATCTACCTACTAATCGTAAAATAAATTACTTTAATAGCAATATCAAAAACATATCATGCAAATATCCTTAGTAATATAGGCCAACAGGCCATCGAATCGTTTTTCGTGTATGGAATGATTTATCATTGAATTCAAATCGTACACAATATATATTACATATAGTGACATATTCAATGACGATGTATACTCGACACTTAGCTACTGTACAGCAAAGTGATTACCTAAACTTTCTCCTACTGTTTGTTCTTTTTTTACCGGTAAAGTGGCCTGATGGCAGTTACGATACTTTCCCATACTTCATCACGGTGGAGGTGGGATAACGAGGTATATCAACCGTTTTCGAGCGTTTGCTCGGTGTCACGGTTGGGTGGGTCGTCTCAGGTTTCCACTACTTCCATCATATTATATTTGTGTGTGTACACATATATTATTTAAATCAACCGCGTCGTCGCAGTTGTTTATGCTTCTATCCGAACCGTTGTGACAACAGCGATAAGCTCTCGCGCAGACCGATGTAATCAATCGGATTAGTTACCGCGAATCACGACGATTTCGCAGTGTTGTTGACGTTTTCCCATCGACACGATTAGACTAAACTATATTTTTGGGGTCAAGGGGAGGGAGGTACTTTAGCCCCATGTAATTATCAACAAAATATAAGACAAAATATCAACGTTGAATCGAATGCTAGGCACATTAGTATATCCGAGACGGATTTTGGTAGGGGTGCCGAATCCCCCAAGCCATCCATCCGAATTCCACACGTCGTCGTGACCAGCGGTAATTGCCGTAAATTTTCAAAAATAACTGACGTCAGTGAATGTTGTGCACTGGATAAGCTATTGCGTTGTACATTCGAGCGCTTAAACGCGATTAAGACGTGTTGTTTTAGTATAATATCCAATAATAACGTGCTGTGTTATCGTTGTCGTTATCATCATCATTGTCGCCATCGCACCCGAAAGTGTGACCCAGCACCATATGTGTAAATTGGTAGAGCTTATCTCTCCTCCCAAAATACTTCTGAAGCCTCCCAAATATTTCCCAACTTATCTTCGCCAGCATAATAAATTGTGGAAATACGTGTTAATTAATATTATATTAATTATATTAATAGCTCCACCAGATTTTTTACCATATTTATGCGAATTCCCAGTACGCTCGTAGGCTTTCGGTCTATCATAGTACTTTTGAGTATGATTTCGTTTTTCGTCTATGGCAGTATAGTATTATACGGGTACGACATCTGAATATTGCTAATAAATAATTGAATTTTGGGGTTTTATCGATCGATCTTGCTGAACTTAAGGTTATACAAAATAATTCGATCAATCTTTGAATGGTTGTTGTAATTTGGGCTTTTAAAAACAAGAGATGGTAAATCTTAGGAATAATATTATTCTAATGACATAGGCAAAATGTATTGGAATTTAATGTCTTAGGATAAATTATCTAATACGGTTAAAGCCCAAAAAGAGTATAAAAATAAAAACAAAGTATTTATATTAAATGCGATTAAAGTGAAATAAGTGTTTGAAGATTGATCTAATTTTATTTTTTTAATACATATTATTGAATTTTTAATATATACAATATTATAATAATACTTTTTAAAATTTAATTTCATACATTTTTACCATACAAATGATAATAACAAAGATAAAAAGTTCGAGATGGCCTAAATAAAAATTTTTATTTGTGAAATGTATAAACCATAATATTAAGTATATATTATTTATAATTTACATGTAATAGAAAAAAAAAATTAAAATTTTCAGAGTCATAATATTTTATGATCGTTAGAAATAGAAATGCGTGGTATTTCATTTAAAGTAAACATTAAAAATGCATTCTCTTCACAACATTTTTATGAATTTTATTTGTGCCAATAATAATACACAGAAAGAATTATTAAAATGTAAGACTACATCAAAATTTGTTTAAATCATTTTTTAACATTAAATTGTTTTAATCAAGATAAATAATAATTCAAATTATAGTTTAATAATGCCCATCGTACAATAATAATTATAAAACTATAACACATTATAATTTATTTTGTTATGTAATAACAGGTTACTTTGTTACGTAAAATATGGTTTGAAAGAATTAATTTATAACACGTGTAAAAAAAATGTTTTAATTTATTCTCATAGTTTTTGACCAACTTAACATGAAAATTAAGGTTTATAATTATTAGATACGGTCGGTTTAATATTTTTCTTCGCCTAATTTCAAAATCACATGCTCATTAGTTACTTTTGAGTAATTTTGATATTTTTAGTATAATAATTAATAAGGTACCATTATGTTATCTTAATGCTTGGTGGTGTACATTACAAAAATAATCTTACTGAACGCTTTTTTTGTAAGGCATTATTTGTTATGATATGGTAGCTATAATATGATTAATAATATTTTAATTACTTATATATTAATTAACAATTTATTTTGTTGTATTTGTTGTATTTTTTTATTATAATAATGAAGACGAATACGTAAATACATAATTTGTTTTGAATTATTAAATTGTGTTTTAAAGTTAAGTTTAGTATCAATTTGATAATAATAAAAATAGTATTATTTTTAATTCCTGTTATAAATGATTTTAAAAGAGAATTTTTACATAAATCATAATGAGGTATAATTTTATTTAAAATATTTTTTTTTTTGAAATTCTTTAAATATGATTCTGTCATGTTCATAATTTTATTAAAATTATACAATGATATAATTTAAATTATCTATTTAAATCATAACAAAGTTCGGTTAGCTTAATCTGCCTTAAAGTCGAATAATGTTAATTATGTTAATTTTTTGAATTTGACTGTGAATACAGTTGAGAGAAATGTATGAATAGTTAATGAAGTAGTTGTCCTTAAATAAATATTATTTACAGTCAAAGCGATATTGTGTCTATTTCACCGAGTGCCTTTATAGAAGGTTGGTCAATAGTTGTGAATAGAAGAAAAGACAATTTGGTAGATTTTAGAGGGAGATTACTTGAAGAAGGGTGAATTGTCTAACAGAATACTATTTTGTTAAACCTATTAGAGGTTTTAGGTATTAATTTGCAATCTAACGAAGAAATAATTATTTAGTAGGATTAGAGAAATTAGAACTAGTCCATCGTAATTTAAGGCGTAGTATTTTAAGATAAACATAATTTGATTTACAATGATGATCATTTTTATCTTCATTGTCATAAAAAATAATTGAAAAATAAAAAAAATGTAAGTTTAAAGTTATTTTAGGTCTATGGAATTTATCTTTTAAATGTATACAAAGTTAATAGTTTTAATACATTTTTTTTTTGAAAAACTGAATGGTTTTTACGTATTATTAATATTAAATATCTAACATATGGGGGTTCAGTTAAATTTATTCAAGTAGATGATTAATATTTTTTTTTCTTGACTTTATAGTATTACGTTACTATTTATATCAATCTGCGTAGTAGGCACACCTTCCAACGATTATGTTTTTTTATGAGTTTTAATGTACATTTAGACTATTTTTTCATTATATATTTTTTTTGCATTGTCCGAAGAATTATTTAACTTATAACAGAATGATGACTCTTAAGTTTTTTTCGGTATTTATAGACTACAAAAACTAAATATTATTTGTATATTAATAATAATACACCTGAATAATTGTTACGTATTTTATTTTATGTTTCTTTTCAAATCGTAATGAAACCAAGAGCTTATCTATCTGATTGTTTACGTATTTACGTGGCTCAATATGCCAACACGTCAAGAATTTTAAAACTGCAAATTTAGATTTTAACGTGCATAAAAATGTATACACCGATTTTTGAAAATTATTGTTAATAGACTACAAACATAAACAGGAGAAATCAAATTGATGCACGACATTGATGTAGCTAAATTGCCTATCTGAGACGCCGTGTTACTATAAATGCATTCAAGGACTGGAGAAAACATGATGATATTTTTTATTAGTTTTGATTTCAGTTGGATAAGAAAAAAAATTATAAGACTTAAAAAATTTACATACTATTATGATGGTCACTAAACGTGTTGGAATCCATTTATGAATAAAATTAAGTTCTTCTATGTGAATTTGACTAGTATTCAGAAATTAGGTAGGTATGATTTATTCATATTATCTCAAAAATTAAAGAAATACAATCATACAGATTAGATTATTTATGGTTGTTTCATATTGTACTTTTGTATTCTAAACTTTATAAGAATTGTAGAAACGCCTAAATGACTCTTGCTTGATGTTGTAATATTATTAAAATTATACTAACGGTTTAGGCCAAGATAATGGAAGGATACCATAATATTATAACAAGAATAATATTTTTATTACTTATATACTTTTACCGAATAATATGATATACTATTTTATATTTATTAGTTATTACATTTGTTCATTCTAAATAAAATAAGAAATGAGAATCCTAATTGAATTTGGAACCGAAAAAAATCGCTATAAAAAATTACCGGATTTCGTTTCGGTTCCTGAAGATGAAATTTTAAAAGGATCTGATTTGGTTTTGCTTTTAAGACTTTCTAATGGTTTCGGCCTAAAATCGATATTTGTAACAAAAAAAGACGTAATTAAATGATTGATAGTTGATCTCAACTACTACACATAATAATATTATGTACTATAAAATAAATGAGATTTTAAAAACCGCCATAGAAAAGATTGTGCTCGAGTTCAATGGACGAGTAGTTTTATTAGAGGACAATACTTTACCTAGCGAGTGATGTCTACAAAATACGTTTTCATTATTCAAACATCGTTCAGAATTTCCACTTATTATACTGTTCCTTATTTCTTCGTTATACCTATTTTTTTTTTTTTTTTGGAACATTCATGAAATATAAAATGTACATTGTTGTATTTGTAAATTTCGTATCGTACTACTCGACCTAAGAAATTATGGGATTAAAGATTTATACTTAACAATTATTGGATTTTTCGAAGCATATTTTCAATGAGGTATCAGTCTTTGTTATGATAAAAAGGTGTTGAGTTATACTAGAGTAGATTGATGGATAATCATATATTTTATGTTCTTTTATAATTTGAATTTCCTGAAACATAATTATATTTTCTTAACTGCTTGAATAATTTGAGTTTTGAGTTTATTTAATATATTTATAAAAATAATATGCAATTCAATTTTATTTCTTAGTTGTTTTAAAGTTATGTATGTATAAATTAACTTAATAGTACAGATACTTTAATTCTTACATAATGTGTATTATGATACCTATCATATTAGATATTGTATTAACGTTAAAAATGTTTGTTTGATAAAACTTAGTAGTAATATGAGTACATATACTTTAAACGCTATTTTCCCACGAGAATAGAATTTGCTTATTCAGTATACTTATTTTACTGATCCACTAAAAAGGTGCGATAAATCGAATTAGGACGACAGCAGAAAAATAGTCATGTTTAAACCAGAAATTGTTGCTTATGGCCAAAATACGGGTCAAAAGTTCACCAAATGTGTTTATTTTTCTTACTCACGTTTCTGTCAGTCAAATTTATCTAAACATGGACACGATAATAAACACACTGGTACACATTTACGGTATACATAAAACTTCCGGAACATTATATGCATGAAAAATGTCCTATAACATTGTTATCCAATTTTCAGTATCATTAGACGGTACTTTAGTCAGAACATTATTTCGTATACATATAATCAAGTATTTGAGCACTTTCCTTTCAGTTTCAGGTTTGTTTTGACTACAACTTAATAAATTATATTGAAAGAGCATAATGTTTATATAAAATATGTGTACCTTTAAAATTAATTTTGCGATTTCATTATAGGTATTTAATTTTTGATTTATTAACTATACGAAGGTAACATAATATTCATTTTTACTTCTGAAATATTATATAATATAAAATAAATATTACATTTATCTTAGAAGTACATTTTTTTCTTATACAAATATACTTATGTTGGTTAAATATAAATTAGTTGGTATCTTATACATTTTTAAAATAAAAATGTATAATTTATTTTTTATTTACTTATTAAAAAAGTTAATTATTTAAACATATGCATTTAGTTTAAAATATATTATTATATATTTAAATGCTTGAATTCAGAAAAATATTTTTTTTTTTAACTTACAGATTGACTCAGTTACAAACATTTGTTATTAGTTTTTATTGAAAATTGGTTTTAAAAGACAGTATTCTAAAGTATTCTCCAGTTATCTTTATTTGTTCTTAAGTCTAGACTAAAAAAATATTTAATTAATTAAATTGTCTGCCTAGGCTAGGCGGGTAGTGTTTAATATTTGTAGTTTATATACTTTAATCGATATTAAAAAAAAAAAAAAATAATAAAAATTGTATTAAATCAAATTAATTTGTACCGTTATTAAGTTCTATATTATTTTTTTTTATTTATCAGCTGATAAAATATAATCTTACTTTAGTAAAATAATTTGGCATCAAAACGATGTGAAAGGCAAGAAAATGTTTTTATATTATTTTTATTAATCACTGAGAAAATTAATAATGAAATTTTTTTTAATTTATGTAAATGAATATCGTTTAACACATTAAATTCCAATACATTTTGTCAATGTTGTTAGAATAATGTTATTCTAAAGTTACATACAGACTTGTATAGTCTACATTTTTGTACGGAAATTAATTTAGTTGTTAACTGTGTTGTTTTTCTAAAACAGCAATAACATTGTATAGATCATATTTATATTTGTACTGATATTGTATTGTATTTGTTAAACATTTTAATTTAATATTTTGAACATAACATTACAATTTTTAGATTACCTATTTAAAAAAAAAAATTAATTAAAATTGTTATCTGTCATAAAATCAGACACGGAATGTATTTATAATTTGACATTTTTGTGTAATAAACATTACATTTTATTTGGAGGAGGTGTCATGTGGGAATTGTAAAACAAGTTCACTGATGTAAAATGGTTATAGCTGGCAATAAAACGCAATGATGATACTTAAATAATGTTTACACTTGATATTTTTATGCTTGATTACGGAAAAGAAGATATAAAAATACATTCAGAGGTTCTTTTGTTAGTAGTGAACTCTAAGGCAAATTCGATTTAATAGCGGAAATGATAAATGATATGCAATCAATTTATTGTAATTTATAATATTCTACATTGGGTTATATATTTATTATTATTATTATTATATTATATTCATGATAAATTTTTATCACTCTCAATATTGATATGATGTGTACTTAATAAGCATTTAAAATTAGATTAAATATATATTTTTATGTAGGTACATTTCAAATAAATATAAAACAATTCACAAGGTATATTTTATCGGAAAAATATAATATTATCAAATTCACAAACAATCCAATATCAAACTAATACATCATGTTCATAAAATTTGTCACAAGTGACGAATTTTTTGTTTTGTTTCAGCTAAAAAGATCTATCAGTCTAGTTTGAGACGTATTAAATTCTTCGAAGTTAAATACTCAAGTACATAAATATCTATCAAGAAGATGAGTTATTGAAAAAATATCTTTTCATCTTCAGGAAACTAAATCGTAATGAAATGATGATGAAAAAGTTTAATCGGATTCTAATACCAATTACATTGTTTATGATTGTAATAAATATTAAATTATTTACAGTATTATTTAAATGTTTAAAAAGTGAGTATTTATAGGCAATAACTTTTTATCATTTGATCAATGTTGGAAATAATTCGGTTTCATTCAAATATACTTAAAAAGATCTTATTTAGTGTACTGTAAATACAATTTACGGGACGCTAGCGGACTGGAATTAGTATGAAAATTGATGTCGAAGAATTTCGATTTTTTCCACTTGACTTAAAAGCTAAAAGTGTTGTATTGTCATCATTAATAAAAATCATTACGTCCGATTCAAGAAGCCCGTGCTGATTTGTACACCACGGTCCACAGGAACATAACGACTCAACCATGAAATACGTCTTCCCGGAAGAAATATCCGTTAGTGGAAAATAAATGTATAGATTTTTAAATATCTCACGGTTCATTGCGTGTTTCAACTATCATTACGATTTATTTTACCTGCATCTATACCTGAAACTAACATCACGTGGTTATATTTCATGTTTCTCAAACGGGTATTTTCGAGTGTATTTTAAATTAATTTTGAATATAATATTTATTTGATTCTGTATTTGAAATATTATATTAATATTTTTTTTTCAAAACCAACATTTATGATAGAAATATCTTAAGAAAATTATTTTTTTCTAATATTATTTTCATAACTATGGTCTATAACCCTTAATATTTTGATAAAACTAAATACAAAATAGTTTTGTGTCCAGAATTCTATCAAAAATAATATTTAGTTAAATTTTAGTATATTAATCTCATTCTAAAATCGTATTAATGTTTTTTGTCAGAGAACTAACGATCCCGTAGTGTTAGATTGAACTGATAGATTGAAGAAATATGTTTTAACGAGGTCCTTAAATAGATGTGAGTCAATTTACAAAACTTTTGTTAATCATATAGATAAAGAAACCGGATAACATGATTTCGTATAGTAAACGACAGAATTTTTGTTCTCACAAAGTTTGTTTGAATATCTTACAACGAGCCATAAAGAAAAACATTAAAAAAGAATGCACAAAAGTTATAATATATAAATAGTATTCGGGCAAATAATTTAATTAAAATTTTGGTATTATTCTTTGGGATTATTGTCTGAACAGCAATCGGTGGTGCCGAAACACAACATTCGGAGCGTTTAATATCGCGGAAATGATAAAATCCATGAATAAATAAACAGCCGGGAATTCGAAATCGTTAGCAATATTGTGTTTCAGTATTTTGCTACCTATATACCTATTAATATTATTATACCTTCAATAATAACATTACGTCGTTTGCGCATGCGTAGAAAACAATAATATAATATTAAATATACATAATGCGGCGTGAGACCGCTCGTGAATTTCAGCGGTGGCACAACAACAATTAATATTATTATTCGTTATTATATTATCCATTATGATGGCCACATAATCGTGACACGTCTCGCTAATGTTATAACATATTTGTACAATATGATATGTATACGTATGCGAAGACTCACGTCGGGCGAATCGCGATGATGTTTTTCTTTGAATCCTGTGGAAGCACCGCCGTCTTCGCGGCATCTAACTGAGCGCATTCGGCTTTTATGAGTACCAAAAGTTCCTCGCAGTTTCCACCATGTTGGCGGCGACGACGGTCGTACGCGATTCTGTGTATAGACGACGACGACGACGTGTCTCGTGCGATCCGACTGCAGGAGTTTCCGAACGCGAGGATGTCGCTTAATGATACCGACGAGGCAATATTATTATAATATTACGATTGGGAGTTGGGACCGATATTATATTATACATTTAAACGCCTTTTCTCATATTTTTTAACGACGTACTGGTCGATGAGAAACAGCTATAGTTTTTACCAAAATGAAGTTCTCTCGCGACGATCCTTCGATATGTAAAAATCGTGTTTAGCATATATAATACTATAACAGGTATGCTCGCACGTGTTAGGGATCCTGCGTTTACAGCTAGGGCAAAATATATTTTAAACGTTTGATTGAAGGAACGTACAGTTTTCCGCTATCCAGGAAAATAGTAATTTTATAACCTATATTTTTTCGATATACGTTTATCAGTTATGATTAAAGATTTGCATTTGAAATGGATAATACAGAAATGGAAAAATACCGGTGGGGGCCTGGACTATATTATATTATGATACAACCACCACGACCACCACCGACGGCGAGCTCCGTTAGTCCGTCGTTGATAAACCGTCGCCTGTCCGATTTTCGTTTTTCACCCGTTTATAAGGCACGCCGCGTAGTCATATAACAATAGTAATAATATGCGGTATATTACAGAACCGAATTTTGTTTGTTTTTTGTGTGGCCTTAATCATTTTTTTTTTTTTTTTTGCTCACTACATTTCCGGCAATGGCACATGTGCTCTAAACACTGTCCACGATGTGTATGTGTGTGTGTGTGTGTGTGTGTGTGTGTGTAGCGCGTGCGTAGTTTGCAGTCACGTCACCGCGATAAAACCTTTCGCACGCGCGTGTGAACGAGCTTGTGTGCGTGCGCGTACAAAAATAAAAGTATGATTCGGGTCACGGGAAAAGTGGCCGAGTGATATTTTGAATTCGAAACGAGTTTTTTTCGTTATTTATGTCTACGACGACGTAGGTATACGGATTTGTTTTCGGCAAATATTTACGAAACTGGTGGAAAACGAAAACGTCCAAACGTTTATATGGGTACGTGTCGAACGCGTATACCTTCCTGCTCGCCTGTCTACCGCGTAGTGCTGTTAGTGTTGTCGAGTTTATTTCTTTCACCTCTCTGCGGACGTCTTTGGATCCGTGTGGCACGCGTGCCGTATTATACAGCGGCCAATTAGAACGCGACTTGACGAGATGTCTTCTGTTGCTTCCGAATCTGATTATAACATTGTAATAATGCACTATTACAACTCCTGCGATTTGAAGTGATTTTTTGAAATACATTAATTGCGTTTATCGACGAAACGTTATAATATTATTCTAACCGTCATAATAATATACACCTGTAATTTTTTAATTAATTTCATACGAACGGATAAAAAACATTATTATATTATCTATTTAATTCATTTATTATTTATGAAAAAAAACAATATATGAGTTGTCGAATTTACGTTTATATAATATTGTATTTTGCATCCAAAAAAAAAAAAAAAATAGTACATTATTTTATTTAGGTTTTATTTTTCGTCCGTAGTATAAAGGTTGACAACAAATTTCATTATTGATTATAAATCGCATATATTTTTATTTATCAAAATAATAGTTTTTATAATGTGGAACAATATAATATTATTATGTAGGTTATATACGCTATTCGGTTAGTAATATTATTATATGTGTGTTAAATACATGTTTAATCTATAGGAAATTTCAAATTATAATGCAATAATGAAAACACATTTTCCTTTAGATGGACATTATGTTTATGGTCATATTAGGGGTTTCAATTAAAGCACTTTCGAAAATGTTCAAACAAGTTTATTATCAAAATGGTTCGATAAGAAAATGTTTCCCTATTGTAACGATCCTGTTTAGTCATCGTATAACAACAGTAATATTATAACGTGGTCAAAATGCATTTTTGGTTCTTTTAGTAATTTATTGTATTTATTAAAAAATCCCGATTGCGTATCGTTTACCGAGCGATCGTTCTTTTTTGATGATGAATTTGTTTAAGATGTCTAATATAAAATCAATCAGTCTTAATTTTAATACATTTTCAGTACTTTATTTATTTCTGCTAAGGACATGTTCAATATGAGGCAATATCGGTTACTGGTTACTCAAATATTAATTAAAAACATTAGTTTTCGTAACTTACCTTAATACGTATTATTATCTTATTATTTATTTAATTAAATAATAATATAGAAGGGACCGTATGTGAGTTTGAAAAATAAAGATATTTTTAAGAATGTTTATCGGAATGTTGAGAAAAGCGTAAACAGGTAAATAATAATAATAATAATAATAATATGATATTATAAAGGAACATTTTTGGTATTTTTTTTTTGATTTGAAAAGTCGAGTTTCGGGAGTTATTTTTATTATATACTTGGTTTACGTAAAGTATTATATTGTGGTCCTAAAACCATTGGAGTAGTTATCCTTATTGATCGTAGAAAATAAAAATGAAAATATTTGTTTGAATCTACCGTGTTTGTTAAACGACAAAGAAATCAGTGTTTTTACTTGATAACATAGATTTGTTTTATTGTAATCCTGTATTCTACGTAAAATTGTCACGGTGGTTTTGGTTTGTGTTTACACTAGAAAACATATCGATTCTTTGGGTCTTGACAATTTTAAATGTCAGAATATTTATTATTTAACTCTCAAAAGCTTGGACAATGAACATAATAATAATAATAATAATAATAATAACATAAAATGAAATATATGTAAGTATATATGACTATATCGTTTGATGGTTTTTAGTAGTATTATGGAAAAATATTGCATTTCCTCCATTTATAACTCAAGAAATTTAATTAATTCCGTTTATCAAAACTGCCGGTTTAAAAGTAATCATCTCGTAAAACATTGAAAACTCTTGGCGGCGGGACAACAATAAATTAAAGATAACATTAATCTCTTTTTGGCTGCTTTGTTCACTATACGTTGTTGTTTTTTTATTCATAATTTTTATCTAAAAAAAAAAAAAAAAATTAAGGTACATAATATTTAATGGATAAAAATATTGTTATTAAGCTTGGCTTATGGCATCATTCTTCAGTGACGAATTTTCTCGTAAGAAAAACTCGTTAAACGTATAGTTTAATATATAGGTAGGTATTAATTTTAGTAAGAATTAAAATTATTTAATTTGTATTTTCTTCTAACAGCCGCGTCGCAACAATTTTAATAGTATATCTTGAATTATTAAAATATTAATTGACTCAAGAAATTGTTAAAATATATATATATATATAAGCTTATAGCATTCAATTTTATTAGGAATTTTATTTGAAATCCATACGTACATTATTAAACGATAGGTAGTTGTTTGTTTTTTTATTTTTAGACACACTATTACATAAAATTTGTGTTGCTTTAGAATTTCGAAAAATATATTATTCATATTGATTTCAATTAGACTTGTCAGTGCACAGTGTGTGGCAAACTGGCAAAAATACTGAGTAATTCAAAACTTGAAAAAAAAGTAAAAGATATGTAAAATTTATGACGTAATCAGATATTTATAATAATATATTTATAATATGTATCTATATAAGTATATATAACATGTTATGATGTGGAATCGTGTTGGATTGTCTTTCACGTCATTTTCGGTAAAATACAAGTAAATAAAAGCATGAGTTACCACGACACCAGTTGTGGTTTTTATAATACTTATCACTGGTAAATGTAATTACCTAGAGTTTTGTTTTAACCGATATTACTGCCTAACTCACACAATTAGCATATACCTCTCCTAAATAATATCGATTCGATCGGTTTCGTTTCGTTTGAATTCCCTACCGACTACAACGGTCGTGTACCATGCAAGTTCATAATATGTGTAATGTGTAACTGTAGTGTGCTTAAAAAAACGGAAAGTGGACATTCGAGCGGGAAAACGTCATGCTGTGGACTCGAGCGTGTGTATGTTTAATTCGCCGGTTAATTCCCTAAACGGGAACGAGTTTTTTTTCTCCCCTCTAAAACGTCCCCGGCTCACACTATTTCAATGTTTATTGTTGGCATACACCATTTAGATGCCAACTTGATGGGACTTACTTCCCCTATACATAACATCTGGAAACGGCCATCGTAATTTATACTAAACATGGATCGTTGTACTGAAAAATCTTCGAACAAATGACTGAAGTCTAATTAAAATTTACTCCATTGAGTCAAATAATGAACTTTTGAGTTGCAAAAACATATATACATACATACATATACTAGGTATACAATTTAATTTGGCCTCTGATGTCTTAATTAAAAACAATAACAACTACCATAAATTTTTGATCCCATTTTCGCACAACGCATTCGTTCTATCAATTTGGTATTTAATTATATAGTAGGTCGTATACATAATGAATATGTATTTATTTATTGAATTTACCAATGACAAAATATTTGAATATGAAATGGTCATTAGAGTGTGACGGATGCGAACCACTAATTACATTTATTTAGTATAATTTACTATTAATCGAAAACGAAGAACATAATTAATTGTAAGTGATGAGCAACTATATGATGGTATCGTGTCCAACAGTTTATTGGTTTAAGATATTAGGACTTTGGGTAGATACTTAATATAAATTGGAAAAGCTTATCCACTTAACTTCAACCCTTTTATCTCTATGGTATCGCTATGTAAAGGTTTTTAGTACATTAACGATATTAATGACTATTATAATAATGAGATATATACAATTCTAATTAAAATGTGCGTGCATCAGTTATTTTTAAATAGTATGGATTAACATACACATTATACACATTAAATTACGCACACGATTTTATTTATCACTCGAGATTCCATTATAAACGTGCTAATTTTTTTTTCACAAATAATTTCACACTTTATTATTTTTCTAATTTTTTTAGCATTTTTAATCTCAAACAAGTACTCAAAGTACTCTTTCATTAGGCTTTATTTGACTTTTGAATATTCAAGCCACGAGGAACATGTATTCCCAGAGATTATTAACTTAGAACACTAGTTAAGGTTATGTAGTGGAAAACGGATGGCCTTGTCTGAAGACATGCTATAACAGTGTATGATAAACACGTGTATCTACGGTAATTACCTCACATCTAAGTTATAATATTCATTATTTTATTCCCTTTGGTATATCCATGTCATAAAACATATTATAAGAAACCCGAGTATTGTATAGAAACAATGGGCTTTATGCTTTATACTATTAGACAATGGTGTTCATTTTTTTTAAACTTTTTTAATACATTAGTATTATAATGGTTTAGATATAATATCGTGATAAGGACAGATTTTCCCGTAGACAAATGTTGATATTATAAATGAGATGTTAGCTCTTATATGTATTTAAAGCTGTACCATTATAGTATTATACACTGCTATGGTATTATATTATAACGAAGATAGGTCTTGTCTCAAAAAACAAACTTAGAACGTAATATAACTCTATACTCAGAAATCCATATGAAAAATAAAGAAGTATTGTATGAAATATACGATCTGCGTAAAATAAAATAATTAATAGTACTTATACGTAATTTTTGACAAAATCTTTTTTTTGCTTTGATCAGTATATTATATACATTAGGTGTTCATTAGAAAACTAAAATAATTATTTTAGATGGAAAAATTTTGCAGTATAAATTGTAATATGGTTCAATACCATATACTATTTGGTAAGTCAAGTGTCAGGTAAGACGATTTTCAGTATTAATCGAATTTAAACTAGATTTTTAGGCAAAAAATTAGTGAGAGTTTATAGTATATAGTGATGTTCAAAGATAACTCAAACATTTTTTAGATAAAATAATAGAGCACATTTAAAATATTTTCTAGATAATAAATAAAAGATTATCAAGTTTATTTATCAAGATAAAAAGCAATTAATTTAAAACTTGCATTTGTAAAATAGCATATTTTGTATAAATAAAAAAAAAAACAATAATATATATCTATATAGATAAGTTTTGATTTTTAAATTCGATTACATATCTGCGTTTACAGAGAATGTACAATATACCATAAAATAACAATAGTTAAATATATTTATAAACATAAATTAAAATAATATAAAATAAAATAAGCAATAGGCAATAGCTTAGAAAAAATAACACCTTCCCACAAAAAATAAAACATATACAAAAATTAAATTGTAAATTTTGTCTTAAAAAATTATTTAGATAATTTATCTTAACTATCTAGGTAATGCACAACACTGTTTAGTGTTTATACATATTATAAAAGTATGAATTAGGTTTAGCTATTTAAGAAAAATAAATGTTATACGTATATAAATTCTGACATTTAATTAGTTATAAAGTTTTAGAAATATTTATAAGTTTGGTATGTATAATATGCGATACAAAAAAAAGTACTGTACACAAAAATATGCTAAGCAACATGTTTTATAACTTAGTTTGGTTACTACATAAAAGGATTTGTATGTACCATTTTTTTTTCACGTTCTAAAAATATACATGCTTAAGCAAGTTAAATGTAAAAGTCTCTAATCTTCATTATAATGTTGGTACGTATATGTTATATGTAGTTCAGGCCCTTTTCTCATTATAATAGTAATATGTATTTTTACGACTGATTGCTTTATTTTTTAATAAAGTATTTAATTTACGTAATATATACAAACATACCATTATATAATAAAATATGTCAATATCTTTCTAAAAAATGTCAATTACAGACACATATCGCAATATACTCGTATATACTTTTACAAAAAAATATGGTCATACAAATGTTTTTAATAACTAAATTTTGTAATTGGTGAAAAATACATGGCGCAGTGGTCACGCAGTTGACTGTGACTCATACAGTTATCGGTTCGATTCAAGTTAAGTGCAATATATTTGTGTGATTCTACGGAATCACTATTTTCCCTTACTGTCGTCCGATTGCACATCCGGTTTTCAACTAGACCCACTCCACTGGGAGTGAAGACCGCACATGTCACCTCTTGGTAAAGGGGGGTAATATCTTGCATATAGTGATACATAGATAAATATATCACATGATCTCCCTACTACCCACTTGTGATAAGTATTGACGAAGACCTTGAGGTCGTTTCAATGAACATAAGAAAAAAAAACATTTATTGTGCTATAATTTGTATAATGCTGGTTTATTATATTAATCATAATGAGTAGTTGAATTTAAATAATGTATTAATAAACATATTAAAGTTTTATTCAAGTTGTAGAGACGAAGTAAATACAAATATTTTTAATAGGTACTTATTTTTTTTTTTAAATGGATTAGAATATAAACTCTTTTGTATAGTTTACAATACACATCAAAGTCTTACAAAACTGTGATGATTATAAATTGTAATTTTTATAAAAAAACATTTTATATTATAAGTAGGTACCTATGTATAAATAGCATTATTACTATGTGTAACATTTAGATACGTATGTAATATAATGATCGTAAATAGTCGATGACTATCTTTTTATTATACAACACTGCATTTTTTTCTAATTTAATTTGTTCTTAATACATAATTTATTGTTAATGTTTCTTAATCACTACTTATATTTGCTATTATTATTATTATTTCTCACATTAAATTGGACATCTGTACATAAAAATAAATAAATAAATAAAAATAGTAGGTTATTGTTTCCTTTTGATTATCATGATTTTGTAATTAGTGCACTATTAAATAAGCACTATTGAACTTTTAACAATCCGGTCAGTAAAATTCTGTAATGTTGAGAATCTGATAATTTTTTTCTATTAAAATAATCATTTATAAAAGTTATTTTAATTTCACAACTATTGATATAATTGTTATATTAAAATAATTGTTATGTTAACACTTTCATCATTTGATGCTGGCTATCGTTTACTCGAAATAATCTTTTCTATATAGTTTTGTAATTTTCTCGTATTTCAGTTTCTTAACAGTTCGATTTGGTACAATTGTATAGTTTAGGTATTCATTGTCATGCAGATGTATTTTTGAAACAAATCTGATAAAATCTATTTTTCGTTTAAAATTCCCCAACGTGAATAATACTATTACACCCAATACAATACGAACAATAATAATGATAATAATAATAATAATAATAATAATTTGAACTATACTGTATTGCAACGTTATATTTTATTGTACGGGTACGTTTTTTTCCCTCCGAGTTTCGTTTTTTTACGATAAAATGGGTGTTAAAAATGTATTTTATTTTGTTTGGTTCGAGTAATATTTGAAAATATTCAGTTGTCTTCCTTTGCCTCGTTGTTGGTGTTGCAGCTCGTAGTGGCGTTGAGGGGTGGCAGTATTCAGAGCTTAAGTACGTGTCTTATGAAAAGAAGAGCGGCGTACAAAAGGTACCACACAAAGTGCCGGGCTCTTCTTTTGTACCCCACGCGATATCGATTGAGCATATCAATATATATACATAAGTAATATTTATATATATGTACAATATTATAAACACAATTTCTCGAGGGTATTACAACCGAGTTTTAGGTATAAACGTGTGTTGGAAATACACTTCAGCGTACACGCATGAGAAAGAATCTGGGGATTGTCGTGTTGAAAAATTGATAGTAACGATAATAAAACAGAGGCGCAACAACAACAGAGATAGTGACAACAACAAAGACGACAACGTCATCGCCGTCGATTCTACACGTGTTCAGTCTCGCGGTGTAGAAGAGACGATGTCTCGATCGTTTCCCCCGCGGCGCCGGCTGGGGTTTTCGACGAGAGTTTTTTTTCGGAGAAGATTGCGGATCGGCCCTGACATCCGGTCGGAAGGAAACGGTGTGACGGTAATTAACCGACTGCATAATATGCGCTCCGTTCGCCGGAGCCGAGGCAATAATTGCGTACGCCCCCCCTTCCCCCCTCATCGCACATACCGAAATGCACAGCGGAACCGGGAACAATAATTGTGTTTGTGCGGAGCGCGAAAAAAAACAAACGGCGGGTGCTAAACAGGCGTAGTACTGTAGTAGTGCTCGCGGAAAGAGGAGGAAGTCGAGCGCTAGTCGGCGGCTCCGAGAAGTCGTGCGGAAATTTTGCGAGAGTCGAGTTTATTTCCTGACATCTGCGAATTCTCTGTCTCTTCTCCCCCCCACACACACACATTCTCTCTTTCACTTTCTCTCTTTAGTCGTATCGCCATCGTCTCTCCGCCGCACTCGGCCACCATTGCCGGAACCACGTGTTCCGTGCGCCACAAAGTGTAATATTCGATTAAGCATAGGTACCTACGCACATTAAAATTACTATTATTATTATTAAACATATTATTATACGCGCCACCCGTCTCAGCTCTACCCCGATCACCGTCGTCAGCTACATTAGGTCGAGTTTGTCGCACCGCCGAATTAACTATAATAATACATTAAGTACTTTATCAGCTATACATATTTTATATTGTTATTATTATTACTACGTCCTTTGTTCGAACAACGGCAATAATATTGCATATAGGTATGTGCGGTTTATCGCAAACTGTGTTTGTAACACACGACCATGTGCACCTTTGTGTGGTGGTGGTTGTGGTGGGGGTGGAGTCGGAGTAGGGTTCTTACGACGACAACGACGATGATAATAACTAATATTAATATGTAGGTATGTGTAATATTCATTGGTATATTATACATGTTACACAACTTTAGCGACGGCAAATATATAACGGTTGTAAAAGTTTTGCAATAATTAAAACTCATCTAAAAGTAAAATAGACTACCTTTAGAAAATGCACTAGCAAGAAGTAGATACTCCTAACCAAGCAATTACCGTTTGAAATCTTATTTTGATTGAACGTACTATTATTTTTGTTCAAAAATGATGTGATCCGTACAGGTGGTTTTATATATTTAACTTTTATTTCAATTGTAAGAGTAAAAATATATTTAAAATGTAAGCAATCACACTTAAAATGGGTCAGAATATCCGTATGTATTACTTATGTTTTGTTGTATAGAATATTTGGAAATAACAGTCGACAATTGGACATTATTGAAAAAAAAATGTTCTACTGGGTACTTTTGAATTCATCGATAACTAAATTTTCCATAATCAACGTACTTTAATTCATTCCACGGTATAGCTTTGTATTAAATTTGGTGAACAAGAGAATTTTAAAAAAATCGTATTGTCTTTGTTTCTAGCAAAAGACAAGGCAAAGAAATCAATTAGAAGATAAAATTGTTAATCATAAACTATTTAATTATTTTATAAACATATATGAGATGCATAATACTGTGTTTTATTATAGATATATATATAAATTGTTAAAATAGAGATTAGAGCGAGAATGAAGATCTTTAAAATAATTATTAGTTATTATACTGATTTATATAGATAACTTGACTAAACAACCTTATTTTATGATATATTGAGGTACAGATTTTGGTTCTTTAAAATTAATTTATTGTCTAGATGAAAAAATACTGTAAACTCAGTAAAGTATAATGAACTAATATTTTAGTTCAATAATACTTTTTTCATTTGATACTTGACGATTTAACATTTTCATATAGAAATTTGATTTAATCAAGGTGCAGAATTTATGTTTATATTATATTATAGATGAATCGTATTTTTTTTGTACCGATTACTTATGTATAAAAATGGATAAAAATATAATATAAAAAATTGTTAACCATGTAACATTTATAACACATAAACACATTTATTATACTTTTTTTTTTAATAATAATAATATTTATTTTGCAAAACAACAAGTGATAAATTATATTATATATACTTAACGTAAAATAAAATGCAGCACTCCCTATAAGTCAAATTTGTGCTGAGGGAGCAGCTCTTATCAATTACAATTTACTTATAATGACATAATATAATAGTTAATATTAGAATATAAAAGGTATAGTATATAATATTATAAATAAAATTACTTAACGTTATTATTATTTCAATTGTATTTCATGAAACTTAAATTGAATACAGCTAATTGTTTCTGGACAAATTATATTTAGCACAGATAAGGTGTATATTTCAGCTGTGATTAGTAGTCACTTAATAACTAATTAAACATATTGTATATAAACTCAATCAGACGAAATAGTTGTTCTAAACACTGTATTATTAAGCTCATGATATATTTTTTAAATCAGAACTGATCGTTTTATAAATTATGCATGTATAATATACATTTTTTCTATTACCTATTGATTTATAAATTAATAATATATTTTGTTGTAAACAGCATATTGTATATTATTGTATGAATTGTATGAACCTAATTATTATTATTACTATTATTAAAATGCAGAAAAAATGAATATTTGCATGGTGTATAATTTAGTCACATTTGCCTATAATAGTCATATACGAGTAAATATATGAGAAATAATAACTATTATTACTTTTTTTTTACAAATATACAATAATAATTCCAATCCATACAATATTAATTTATTATATTTATCATAGTACGACGCGTGTGTGAGTAGGTCTAATAAATATACAATTATATTAGGTAACCGACACGAAACTAGATTTTCGATATGCTGTAATATTATAATAAAACCAAATTTAAATATCAGCTAGAAATATAATCTAATACAAATAAAATAGTCCGCAAGATATTTTTATTGTTTTTTTGTTTGAAATTACTCAAGACGAGCGATGCAAGACCGGTGCCGGTGCAGTACACCATCAGCTCTCCGAGATTGGGATGGCTTTTGGCAAAAAGTGAATTTTCCTTAAAAAAAATCACTGCAGCATCTCGTCATTGATTTGAGGAAAGATGCAATTTGTATTTTATGTCTACGCACAGGAATATTTTCATGGGTGTATTTAGTGCGATGCGTAAACATTGTACGCGTTGTAGATACTATACGAACGGATAGGAATAATAATGATGCCGTCGCTGAATGTGTTTATTATAGACATCGTGGCGTCGGAGAAAAATGTAGGGTTAGATAATGAGGTGTATCGAGCGGAGGAGAGGAAAATAAATGCACGCCCGTAGTTTTGGTGTAATCCGAGGATTAAGGTGGAAAGGCGGACCAACGGTTGCCAAGATGCCAATAAAAACAAGTAGTAAAAAAAAAATAATAATAATAATTTCGGAAAAAGAGAAAATATAGCAAATAGAATGAAATACAGTGGGTCAGTAATAATAATAATAACAACAATATATCATATTTTAAAATCTCCAGGCAATTCACTCGTTACGCGTTTTTTCGCGTGTCGAAACAACATATATATATATATATATATATTCAAATTTAACAAAGAAAAAAAACCGGTGTTTCCGAATTTGTTTCCAATATTTTATGATATCAACGTCCGAATTGGTTAGGTGAGGTTTCATTAAGTTTGGCAGAAAAAATGTATATTTAGCACACGCAGACACGTTTTCAGTTGGTTAGACATTTTCAAAAGTAGTTTGAACCGAAGCAAAATAATCGTTTGTATCTGTTACTTCAAGAAGTAACAGATACAAAAAATGAAGAATACATTAAAGAATAAATACGGTTAAAAAGCGTCAGTACAAAATATCAAAAATTGATATTACTAATTATATATTTAAATTTCAACGTTTTAATTTGTGTGAGAGAGAAAAAATGTGTCCAAAGTCTGCGGAAAATGCCAAGAACGATGTCATTATACGAGACCAATTCAGATGCGTACCCATCACATTATAATTCTTTTGAACAAATACTGGATGCCAATACAGGGATGACGTTTCGACAGCAACTCGATGCGAAAAAAAACCACTTCCTCCGCGTCGAATTATCCGCCATCCGTGTCTCTGGAGTTCCGCATCGCCGATTCATCTCGTCCGACCGTTCAATCAATCGATCGCGCCATAGCACGATTTATTGTTTTAATGTTATTATCGTATGCACTTTCCGAGCACCGGAAATGACGTAGCGCCAACGCAAAACAACTTCTCGAGTAGAACATTTAATATATAATGTTTAAGTACTCGGTATATTATGCGTTGTCCGTGCCGCGAGTGTGTTGAGATTCACAGTCGTCATTGTCGCCGTCGTCGTCTTCATTATAACGACGCACAATAATAATAATATTATCGTCTCGTGATTTATGAACTACACCTCTCTAGTCAAAATTCATAAAGCGCGTTTACTCGTTACGCGCGCACAACACAATGCGCGACCCACTCGCCGCTGTTCAGGTTATCACGTACTTATAGTACGCAGCATAATATGTATATTAATATTATGTACCGATGCTTTGGAACGCTAACAGTAATATTTCGTGAAGATCACGAGCGTATTGTTGTGATATAATGATAAATCGGCCAGTAGTTTTACGTCGTCATCGTTACACGTGTCGTGCACTCGTGCATACCGGGAGTGTTTTATTTTCTCCTGACATTTTGTCTTGCGCACGCCGTCTCAATTTAACGCGTTTTAAAACCATTGTTTTAAGCTCAGACGACGCAGAAACACCTACTATACACTTATAATGTACATAACACTTATTACAGTCGATTCAGTCAAACATCGAATTACCAACACATATTTTAAGTACCTAGGTTGCCTAGGTACAACTGGAACTTAAACGTCATCAATAACTGTTTAAGTTCGATACTAATATCTGAACAACATTATTGATAATTAAATAGGCATATTCTATATAGTTACGTTATAAGTCTGTTTTCTTTTAAATCTCGATATTATACGTACGTGTTATGAGTCAAATATTAAAAGTAATTTTTAACTGTTGGTGAACATGTTTAGACATTTGTGGTTTTTTAGGTTTTCATCATACGACAGAAGAAGAAAGTTTATTAAATAAATTCAGAAAGTGGTAAAATAAATTAAATAAACGTATTAATTGTTAGACTAAATTAAAAGGTTGAGTTAATTAAATTAATTTTTAAATATGAATCAGGTTGGATATATTGTGGTTAAGAACTTAATTTTTCTTTATATTAAACGAGTGCTTCTTAGTGTTTAAAATTTTCTCAAATCGATGGAATATATTTTGTTCCCACTATTAAAATATCGTGTTTTATATAATGTTCATGATTTAATATTCTTTGAAAACGATTTGGCATCCGATTTGTAAACATTAAAATACAATTTATGTATACAACTGAATCACTATATTATTTGAATGGTGATTTAGATAAATAGTTTTTTTTTTATTTATATATATTATATCGGTCGGTAAGCAAATAGAGGAATAATGTTAAACGCCCATATATGGAAATCGATATTTGTTTTTAGGTTTAATATATAGTGTTGATTTAATCTACAAAATGTATAGAAATTATATTTCATACCCTCGCGTTGTATGTGTTATGGCCGGAAAATGCCAACCTTACTGATATAGTTACTATACTATAAGAGATAATGCTGCTGTTCATTACCATACTCAATGAACCGTTTTATGTTGGTTGAGCATGTTGCAAGAGAACTGTGAAATGAAGGGAGGACAAGCATCAGGGGTAAGTGTATGTGAAATCAATACGACTGACCAAGTTCGACCTTGTAAACCGCAGTTTCCGTGTTAAAATGTTAACTTTATCCAAATGAGTTTGATTTATTACGAGAAAAAGAAAGAGTACATGCATGCAAAGTTCATTACTTAAAATAATGCATACTTACATCCTCATGTAAGTATCCTCAAAGCACTGACCAAAATTGATTTTCGAAATTACATTGTTGTATTGTCTAAACAAAAAAAAAAAAAATGTTACATAAGTGTAATCACGAAAGTATGAGTTTTTATTTATGGTTCACTTATTTCCTTTATTACAATTCGACAATAGGTTGAATTTAAATAAGTAGTTTCCAATATTGTATAAAAGCAATAAATACAAAATGTCTAATGAAAATAATTATGACGCTAATAGGTGTATTTGATTAAATAGTTCAATTGGAAAAATGTTAATAAGAATTTAATTTAATTAAATCAAAACTTTTAACGAGAAACAAATATTCTGTGCACATGCGTATATTATTTCCAAATAATAAATTCATTTTAAACCCATTATTCACATTTGATATGATTCGTATGTTGATGGATGGAAATTATTAGTTTCTTTAACATTAAATGTGCAATATAAAAAAAAAAAATTAAAATGCCAAAGCATATAAAATAGATTATGAGAAATTGGCCATTATGTATTTCAATTTTAAACTACCAGCTTACATAATTTTATCTTAAATGTTATTTGATCCACCCTGAATTTAAAATAATATATGATTTAAAACTACACAAGTGCTTTGAGAAAATTAATTTGAACGTGAAAAATAATTTTCCATCTTTATATACCAATTTATTTTTATTTTTTTTAAGACCACAAACACACTGGTTGTTATTTGCTCACAGTTTTTACAAAAAACATAAATAGATTAAACCAGACCGAATCATAATAATTAAATTACATATTATTGTATATGTTATACAAAAATATCGTATACACAATATACCTACCTAATAGTACAATTTATTGTACACCAAAATTATCTTGAGTGTAGCATATGTTGCAGTTTAGATGTAATCATTTGTTAAATTCAAACAAACAAATGGTGTATTATTAGAATATTTCAATTAGTATTATGTGTAAAGTCTAAACTAAAATATGTCCAATTCATTACGACGTTATTCACTAGAAATACTAATGCATATACTTGCATAATGTATATGTTTGTTAAAGTATTGTCGATACGTTGATTGGCGAATGCATGAATAGTAAACTTGAACCAATCAATACACATAATGCTCGTCAATTTATCAAAATGGTTTATTCAATTCTCGTACTGTCAAATCTCGTATAATTTTAAATACAAATTGAATGAAGTGAAATTATTATTGCAACGTTACGCCATAGTTAAATAGCGTGTTTAGTTCAATCTCTGGAAAATAAAACCCAGCACAAAAAGTAAACATAGTTAGTAGGTAGCACAAAAACCAGGTTCTTATTATTATGAATATGATATTATTTTATATTTTATAAAGTTAAAAAACAGTGTTCTTTGAATTTTAATGATAATTTACCAAATTGTATGTATAACGTGCCTGTTAGGTAAGCTTGGGATTTGTATTTTGTGCGGGATAAAACATTTGAGCAATGAGATGAAATGTAGTTATGCTTTTTTTTTTGAATTTATTTATTCTAGTTTTGAAATATCGTACAGGGTATCCCATGAGAATTTTCTAATTTAAAAAGTTTGTGATGATAATTATTCTCCCGTTTTATATTAGTACCTACGTTTTCGGAGGGAATTTCGTAGGTATAGAGAACATTTGAAAAATAAAATTAGAAGAATATTTACAATTTGTATTCACATACTAAAAATATAATGTGAAAATAAATATTAAATAACTGAGGTATAATTTATGTCCAATACTCTTAAATGATTTGATTACATTAATATCGTATACTCGTGTGCGAATAATAAAGTTTTAACATTTTAAACGCATTGATAATTCAATTATAAAATATATAGACCGTAGTCCTTGATGATAAAATTATAAATTATCCAGCACAAACGTACATGTATCTATTCGTATTTTGATTTATTTATGAAATGCCTGAAATTTATAGCAGTCTATTTTCTTACTAAATGTTTAATATACAACGATTTCCAGAACGTACCATCCTATAAGTCTATATATTACGAATACATATTATATTAATAACCATTTTGGTGCCATATACTCTGTTCGTCCCAACCTAACCGATACCAGAATTTATGTGTGTTCACCATTTGTTTGAAATTGTACGTGCCCGAAGGTCATATTTACTCCTAAGGGCTGAAGCGCGATATTTAGCTCAGTAGTTGTTAGTTATAGCTTTCGTGGAAAATAGGACCACAAGTAAATAAATAAAAATGTTCAATATAATGTTATGAAAGTCACGATAGAAAATAATATACTACTGTATATTTTATTATTTGATGGATTGTAAAATTAGATTTGTTACTACACTACTCCAGTATTAAACCATTATTTATTATGTACATTTTATTAATTTGTCTAAATATTTATTATAATATTAAAAAAAAAAATAATTTAAAATATTCGAAACAATAAAAATGCATTTAAAGTTTTATATAATCTTTAACTTTTATTGGTAAAAAAAAAAAAATAGTTAGTTGTTAGTTAGCACTTTTTTTTTAAGATTTCGCATCCAAATTCTAATTTTTTTTAAACTCGGTACTAGATATTTGTCTATTTGTCATTGTAATTTTAATACAATGGAAAATTTAAAATGGTTTTATTAAATAAAAATTCAAAAAACAAATTGAGGTAGGTGATGAAATTGAATAATATTCACTTTTAACCATCCACCTAAGTAATTAAATTGACAATAATAGTTATAAAATTTAAAAATTACATTTTTTTTTTTTTTTAAATGTTTACGAAAAGTGAAAAATATAACTTTTAATTAAATAAAAATTTATAATTTGTAATCTTAAACAGTGTAATGCTATTCAATTTTGTTATTACTGGTTATAAACTTACAAGACATATAGAATTGTAGAATAGTTAATGGATAGTTGCTTCATAGGTTCATTGTGCCTATATAATACAACAGTTATAAAAAAAAGAAGGCTTGTTTGAAATGTACTTTTCATGGTCATTACAAAGAACATGAAAATATTTCATTGATTTATTTTTATGGAGTACATGCTTACATGATGTATATTTTTAAAACTAAAATATTTTAGTATAGTATGTGAACATACCATAAATTATATTGCTCTCATTACTTCATTTCATATTATTTTAACTTGGGGGTGAATCAATTTTTTTTTATTGTGTAGTACTTTTTTTTTCCATAAAAATATAGAATGAAAGTTTTGTTTTATTTTAAATTTCAACATAAATTACTATAAATGTACTTGTTAATCGTAAACTTAGATTAAAGATAAGTGTATTTAAATTTACATTTCGACGCATAATTATGAATGTTCGAGTTAACATTTAAAATAAATATTGAGCTTCACTTTTTTTGTTGAATTATATTTTAGCTGAATTTTTATCATTTGGCGAAGATAGAAAAAAAAAATACAATATACTAATCTAATTATTCAAAACAACTGGGCCAGATTTAAAATCAATCGTGGAACTTCATTCCTTCAATCAACTCAAGTATACATGATCGAACTAATAAATTAAAAAAAAAATAAATTAACTATGTCGTTAAATAGTTTTGCATGCTTGAAGCAGAAATATAATTCATCACTGTTCAAATATATTATATTTTACACTTTAAGGAGTATTAATGTTCAAGAGTACATTATTTGATAAATCTCGACAATGCATCCACTGAAATTTAATAAAATTGAAAATGTACTTGTTACTCGGTGATTTTATACATTATTAAATAATTTACGATTGCTATTTTCAGAAACTCATTGGACTTTTAAATGAGGTACACATTTTGATACGTAAATAAAATGAAAAAATGTTTTTTGATGTACGTATAAGTTCAGCATTTGTAAAATGTTCATGGTAAGAAAACTTTATAACGAATTTAGATAAAAAAAAAAAAAAAGATTGCTAGAAACTTTTTGTAACTATGTTTCATTGAATTTATTTATAATAATATTTTTCATAATTGATGTGTTTGTGAGAATTAGTTTAATACTTATTTTTTTGGTTTATGATATAATATAATGTTTTAGCGATTGAAATCGGTTTAAAATATTGTATATAGGTACTTACTTGGTATGTTAGATTTGACATACAAACATTGTTTTTATATTCATAATATATTTAATAACTTAACAAGACAAAAACTAAAATTTAAATCAAATGTAATTTATAAATTATTATTTAAGGTTTAATATGTATTTGAAGTATTTTAAGAGTATTTTTCCAAAAAATTACAAATCGATGAAGATTTGAATTGCGATTTGTCTGATAGTTTAATATTATTTTTGGACATATATACAATACTATATTATATTATACAATGTTTATATACAAAAAAAAAAAAATCTTTCCGAAACATAGGAAACATTTTGAGGTTAGTGAATTGTGTGTAATAAAAAAAAAAAAAAAAAAACATTAAATAATTAAAATACACAGAAAGTATTACGTGACTTAAGTATTTAAGTATTTAATGTATGTTAAATATGTAATAAAAAATAAACAAATCAACGATTTTTTTTAACCAGATTACTAAAATTCTTTAAGTTTTAGCAAGCATGTTCGCAATGGTTAGTTTATAGCTTATTAAAACATATAATTTGTATAAATATGATATATATTTTACTTATACTTCATACCAAAAAATATGTATTTTAATTTATATTAGTATCCAATAATAATATAGGTAGCAAGTATTTAAAAATGCTAGCTATCTACATACTTATAATTAAATTTTAACTTTTATCCTGTTTAAAATATCTATTGGTTTTTGACATATAATACAATTAATTAAGATTTGGGTTTATTAAGGTTATAAATTGTACTGCAGAATATTACATATCAAACACTAAAATCTATAATTTATACTTAGTAATGTTTAAGTTTACTAGGTACTTAATTTAACCTTTCCGTTTTCTGAAGCTTTATCAGATATTATATTTTACCAATGCCTAATATTTTGTCCATTAAAAGTAACTTTTAAGTTATTTGTTTTAAAAAAACTCTAACATGAAGTGTAAATTAGTATATAATTTTAAGGATTTTACATTTGACATAGAATTTATGTTTTTATGTCAATAAAAATTACTCAAAATAAATATCTAAAATAAATATCAGGTAATGTGTACTAGATATTATAAGAAAATATGAAACCTTTAATGATTTAAGTATATCTAACTTGTAAAAATTCATTGAGAAACGTCAAAACTTTTTTTTGAAAACATTTTTTTGTTTATTTCAGAAAATTAAACATTTTTTAGGAATAACCTATTTATGAGGACATGTTACATGATGGTATACAATTTACATACCTCATATTAATATTTTAACATATTATAATGAACATTGATATCTGAAGTTTTCAATTTTAGTGTTAGATACCAGAAAATAAATATCGGGAAAGTATAAGACGATACTCATTAATTGTGCATCAAAGTGGATCATTTGAAAACTTGTATTATCAGACTTTTGCTGACTTTCCTTAGGCATAATCTATGTTACGTTTCAACATTTGCCAACTAAAAGTTTTATAATTTCTTATCTGTGTATTTTCATTTTAATTGACAGTATGATTTATACGAAAATGAACTACTTTAGTCACGTTGAATGATCACAGTAACTTGTAAAAAATGTTTTCATCTCTTAAATTTATAAAAAATAAAAAATAATAACGAATATATTTTGTTTTTATTATTGCGAATTTATCCTGTGTTTATTCAGTCTATATTATAAAATTAATATGAATCATGTAAAAACTATACTATAAATTAATTAACTATTATATATATTGATATAATTCATAATATATCTGTTGTTTTAAAACTCTAAGATTACAATTAATGAATATTATTACTTTATGTAAATTATGCTGATAATTCAAGCAACTAATGTCGTTTGGTTATCGAATACTTAATAAAATAATATCAAATACGTTAAAGATTGTATAATATATTATCGTATATAATTTTCATGATGATAAATTTGTATTTTAAATGTCACAGTACATAATAATGACTTTTTAGAATTTGATCGGTGGTGATGCTGTGATAGTATTTTAAACATAAAAATAAAATTTATGCAAATTTATGATTTTTTTTTATAATTAAGAGAAATTATTGCACATAAAATCAGAAATAAGTAACTAAATTTAAATGTGCAAAATATAATTATTTATTGATTTTAATATAATATGTTTATGTAGTAATTGCACTTCTAATTAAACAATTGGTTAATTAATAAATATTATTATGATTAGTTTATTATACATATAAGTATACGAACATGTTATTGTTTTTATAGCAAAATACTGTCTATTAAAAAAATATATTATGTACTGTGCTTGAGCCCACACGGGCGTTTAAATCAATAATAATAATAATTAGTGATAATTGTTGTTTTTTAATTCTTTATTTTTAAATGATTCTACAAATTCAAGAATGTATAAGTTTATTATTAGTATCATCATATACCTTTTTAAATAATAATTATTATAATACGTTTTTACTATGCTCTAATTAAGCAATATTAACGAGTTCTTGTGAAAAATACAAAAACACTTTCATATTATCTATACCATCTTCAACTTAAATTTTTAGTTTTTAAGTACATGTTTAAGCATTATAAAATAATAATAATAATAATAATAATACAATTATAACTTATAAAATTATAGCTTAGGATATTAATTAAAATCTTTGTAAATGTTTTATAATAAATTACCTATTATTTCATATTAATAATTGACGAGTAACTTATCAATGTCAAATAGTTTATATTTATGCCTACATTTTTAGATTGCATGAATATTTTGTAAAGGGTTCATATTAAAAATAGCAACTTTCATAAACTATGATTAACATTTATGAATATTGATTAATTGTATAGACGGTATTATTATATTTTCTCGTAAATAGGTGTAAACGATACATTTTGACGTAAGTGTTTAAAGTTTAAACATCTGATATTAAGTTAGTAAAAAATTCCCAGAATATTACTAAGAATTCTGACCTAGTTTTGCTACGAATATTTTCTAGAGCTTTACTCCTCTCGCAGCCCGACTTAAGTTTCTTTTTTATCTATGGTTTCTTATCTGTTTTTGAGCCCCACGGGATCATTTTTACTTTATACAAGAAAGGGAAACTCGAAACTTCACCATACGCGTAATTGCCAAAGTTCACGAGTTCATAATATATTATATGATAATATACAGTCGGTCCAAAATTTGATATTATTTAAAATAGTATTCATTTTTGCTTTATATAGTATGATAATAATTACACACAAAAATGTATATTATAGTTTAAGATTCTACATGAAAGTCAGCTATTGGTTTTCAATTTATGCGTGTTTTTAAATAGGGATGATTATTTGAATACACATTTTCGATGCAGTAAAAATTATTTACAAATATAATAAAAAAATCGCATCTCCTATGAAATTATCAGAAGAACCCCTCCCCCCCCCCACCAGTTTTTTATCTTATAATATTACACATTTTTACAACAGATAATGAATTATTGTTTTTAGGTAAATTGAGCGTTACTGAAAATTGTTTTTACACTTTTGTATGATACGAATATTATGAATATGCTCCAATGCATAAAATCGATTCCCAAACAGTATCAACCGAAGATAAAATATTTTGACAGCTTACATAATAGTGGATTTTTTGATTTTGCTAAATGTTTATTATTATTTATTATTGCTGGCTGTGTATTTATTTGTTGTAACTGGGAACGTAATATCATTATTTTGCATCCGGAACGTTGTTGATGATATTCATGTTGACGGCGGCGTCATTAAATCCGTATCGTAACGAGAACGCAACAGAGTGATTTCGAATACTCAGTGTCTTATACCTATAATGTACAAACTTCCGGCGGTAAAACAACTTATGGTATCATAGAATTTCTGAATAGATTATTTTGAAAATAGTTCGTACATTCAAACCGTACTGACAGGTATACCGATTTGTTTCCTTGCGCCATAAATAGGTACTCCGCTCCTAACGCCGGAGCGCATTATTATTAGGCATCACCATAATTCATTAATAATATACCTAATAATAGATTGTAATCACACCGAAATAGAATTGGTGTCAGTTGTTACTTGTTAAAATCGTAGTCTGTTAAGTTATTGTTCTTGATAAGTGTATACATATACTACAGTTTATATAAGTTAACCGATATTGAAATTGGATTATTTTACCTGTGTAGTCTATTTTTAAAGCATTGAAAGCTTTCTTTTTCATTCATGTGGGCCGAAAATTACGAATTCAACTTAGCGTTTTTTTGTTTGAACAACTTTAATTTTGAAATGAATGATATTTGAAATATATGGGTATCTTTGATTGTAAGTTATCAATGTTGTAAAATATACTCAAACATATAATAAAACATTTTCGTATTTTAAATTTAAAAACAATAACAATAATATTATACTTTTGTTTATATTTTATGGAAAAAAAATGTATTGCATACAAAGTTTGAAATAATCAACAGACAATAAGTTACTATTGTTTGCAAAAATACAATTCAATTTTGGCGTGGAGAAAATATAAATCATTTATAACGCTCGAATAAATAATGTGCGTTTTTGTTTTTGTTTTTTTTTTATTATTATTATTTTACCGCAGTTGACGATTGCAACGTGTCTAACCACAGACCGTATGAATGGATGAAAATTAATTTCGATTGTCGTTGAGAAAACGGTTTGCTGAGAATTTTAATTTGTGTTCCGGAGAAAAGCTGTTTTTTATATATATATATATTTTTTTTTATTGCGGTCGCGTTTTAAATACGGTTCGATACGGAATATATTATTTACATCCAAACCACTTGAACATCCGACGAATTACTTTTTTACGGCCGTACTATTCCGCTTGTGTATACAATGTTATGTAATACCGTGTACTTGTCAGATTCGAGAACATTATTCATGTGCAGTGCAGCAGCTGCTGCGTTTGTATGAAATCGGATTTGACGACGTGTATGCGCTAAAATTATAGTAGGTGCAACCTATATAGGTTTAATGGAATATAGAAGGTTTGTAGGTAAGATTGTTTTTTTGGTATTATAATTATGCGACCGAAAAATATAAATCGAAAATATTTTGATAATTTGAACGGGCCATTTATAAAGACTTCAACCGTGGGTGTCGTAACATGTAGTTTTATTATTGATATTTATTTTGCGTTTACGTATTTCATAAACATGATAAGCTTTGTGCGCGGCAACATTGCGTGTGCCTATACGTAATATTATATAATATTGTATAATAAAAATAATAATAATACGCCCGCTCCAGAAACAAAGCGGTAAATCGATAAAGCGAGTGTCCAATAACGCTACAACGATTTCTACTTATTCTGTGGTGAATAATTTTGATCAGTTACATCAAAGCAGTGGCCGTCGGCACCACAATATTGTTATTATTCCGACCCCTCGGTAGGTGCAACAGCCGCGGAGCGTCATGTGCGCATTCGTTTATTCAGATATTCAGCGCGATACTTAGCGGCGCGGCATGACGTAAAAACACTTCTGAAAATAAATAAATAAAAATTTAAAAAACGAATAAAGAGGTAATAAAAAAAGCACAGGTGGTGTCGTGTATTATGAACGTTTCGAGTGACAAATTGTAGGAGAGAGCAAAATCCAAGTGTATTACGTATTTTCCATTGCGATCGGGTCATAGTAGACAGCAAAAAATGTATATAATTGTATATGGATATGTTTAATTTCTTTATCCCACTTTACCGTACGAAAAATCCATAATATAAAGGAATTGAGTTTTGAAAATGATATACCGTAGACAGTCTTCAAAACGTAAAATAAAACAATTGTCATCTTATTTTTGTTTATCTTATTTTTGTTTATCTTATTTTTTTTCATAGTACGAAATTTTATTAAAACTGAGAACTATAAAAGTAAATACCAGGTATATAATATATTGTTATATGATTCGTCTATATTTTTGTCTATTTCACGTAGAAGTCAGTATTTATATCATGCTGTTGTACAACTGTTCGGAATATAAGTTCGCCGATTTAGTAATGTCAAATTTGTTAAGATAATAATAATACAGTTGGCACTTGGCTTATGGTATTACAACAATAATTATTGTTCGTATTCTGCGATATACTCACGAATAATTGTACACAGAAACCTGACTGAGTGTTCCCTCGCACAACGGGTTACGTGGAAATGAGAAAGCAGATTCGACAGCTTACTAAGCCTCTATAAATTTACTATCTACAAAGATTAATACAACAACTTCATCTGAAACTTCCAATATTGTCCAATATAAATTAATGGCAGAAATCTTGGCTAAATTTACTTCTCTCTGACAAACTTACAAATATAAATCTGAATATTGAAAAAATTGAAATACTCCTCTGACATTCAAAGAAGAGAGGAAGTAATGATCACTCAAACAAGAATTAGCTACCCCCATCGAACCCACTCATACCTCGCCGGCAATCAACCACCGATGTGTGTGATTATACACTTGCAATGAAATACTAACAATTGATCATTATATAGTAATCAACTGCTCCAAATATGCCGAAGCTCGCAAAATTCTAAACAACCCTTTTTAATAATACCGAACCCTCGACGACGAGAACATTGGAGCAACCAGGACATTTTTCCATGCTATAAATCTAAGTCAAAAATTGTAAATTTTTCCAAACATATTTCCATATAATGTATAATGATATATTAATATTTATTTTTAGGTATTAAGTCATAAAAATCATTGGTAGTTCAATTCTAAACATAAAAAAAACCCAACTGAATCAGTTTTTTATTTTAAAATGTTCAACAGTTATGACAATATCATTTTATACAAATCGATTTCATAAAGTCAACATTTGATTTATTTTATGCGGCATCGAATACTATAATATGATTAATTTGGGACAAATAACTAATGATTTTTATCGTGGTTTTTTTTAAATAAGCGTATATTTACTGCTATGTGGAGCGAATTCAAATATTGAAAAAAATTGAACAAGCAAAATATTATGGAGGGAAATGAAAAATATATAAATCTAATTGTTGGCTGTCATATACATGTAATGCGTTTGTAGTTGCACGATTTGTTTTTTATGTCATACAAATTTCTTTTATTCCCGAGTCGTAGTATCTTTGTGCCGCCGTCATCCGCATGTCTCCGAGTATGCGTGCACTTCTTTATGATGCTGGACACGTCTTTGTCGAATACGAAAATGCGGTCGGGAAAGTTGGTCAAAAAAAGAAGTAATAGAAGTAGAAGAAAATGAAAAAAATAAGTATATATCCAGAATGTGTAATCAAAGATTCCAGTGGTCTACGTATATGTGAAGTGTTTACTCCATGTTCGCGCACTCCTGAAAATATAATTCTTGAAAACAATTCTGTCATTTAAAGATGTATACTTTATAAGTTTATAATATTCTGAGTAAAGTTAACAAGTGAACATAGTTACCCCCGGGATATCTAGCTTTGTTTTCGTACATCATATGCCTATATTATTATACAATTTTTTTTTTATTAATTACAAACACGTCAGTTTCAATAACATTTAAACTTTAAATATTTGTCGAAACAGAAACCTTATTCTGATATGTTTTCTTTTTATTTATGATTATAATATACGTTTTAATGTGATAACTGATGGTTGTTTGTTTTTAATAAGCTAAGAAAATTACAAAAATCAACTGCATCTTTATTTAAAACTAAAAAGCACATGAAACATTATATTTTCCAGTCGGTATTATCCGAAATATACATCTTTTAAATATTAATTTACGAAATAATAAAAAAAAAAATGTTCTCCTTATATAATGTTATTATGTAGGTACATACCTAAACATTGATGAAAATATTCTGTGCCGAAACAAAGTTTATCAAATTAAACATATTTTATTCTCAAATTCAACTATTATTATTAAACGTGAATATAAAACATATTCCAATGGCCGTTATATCGAATTGTAATATTTCAGTATAGTACAAACATTAAATACTTTGGGTACAATTAATCTAATTTTGTAATTACTATTCCTGAGGTTATCCATATCTTTACTAGTGTTTTATGTTATTATTTTCTTTTATTGTATGTATATATTTTGATACATTATCGTTGGTACATTATCGGAATTTAAAGTTGATGAATAATGTTCATGGCTTCTATCTAAATAAATTGAAGAACTTTTTTTTTCATTATCCTGTAATATAATAAATCGAATTAAAATATATTTTATCTCGAGTTATTAATAGCATTTAAGGGCAATACTATGTACTTTAAGCTTTTGTAAAATTTTATCAATTAAAAATAATAGTTTTTTAATATTGAATGGAAAATTCTTTGAAGACTTCTATCTCTTATATATATATTTTTTAAAAATATTGTTGTAATCTTTTTTTATTACATAATAAATTAATTAATTTATGTCCATCTATATTTTATATTTTTTTTCTAATAAGTTATAATAATGTTATAATTACTTTTCGTCGATAGAAAAATCATAATTCCATTGAATTATGAATAATATTTAATATTGTTTCTTTTTGTAAAATAAAGTTGATGTGAGTATTTAAAGAAAGTGATTTTGTTTGTTTTTTATTCCGCTTTTCAAGCATAAATTAATAAATATTATATAATCAAATTAACATTGCTATTGTTAGGTACCATGTGGTATTATTAATAGACGGTTGAAACACAGAGTAGTAATGATAATTTAACTAATATAAATGAAGCAATTGTTCGGCAATATTCTTTATTTGTGATTTTCAATAAGCCAAAAACTACGAAAACCTGTGTAGACTTTGTCTCGTTTAGTTCTTGTTAGTCTACACTGGTGTTATTATGTTTACATCGGGAGTTTTTATGGGAGTTGCATTATGTTCGAAAGGTGCCGAATCGCGTTTTATTTTATTTGTATTATTTTCGGTAGAGGAAACGGAAAAGTTTTTAAAATCACTATCGCCTCCGAATAAAAAGGAAAACAGTGGCACTGTTCGAAGAAACAAATATACAGTGACGGACCGCGGTTGACGCAAACGTAATTCCATTCGAGTAAAATCCTTTGTCTAATTGACGGTCACGATCGGCGCTGTTTTTGGGACCATAGTGAAAACTTTCGTGGCTAGCCAAAGATAACGCTCTACGCTTTTTCAGTCAGTGCAGGTGGAGATATAAGTACTAAGACGTTACCATTTACCTAATTGATACCGATATATTAATAACAATAATAATATGTTAACGGCCGGCTGCGGCGGCGTTGAGTCCAGATAAGGTTTATTTTTGTATTTACTTGGATAAATTTTAGATTTAAAAAAAAATATGTAATTCGTCTTGATAAAGTTATATAGTCAGGAAATTAAGAGAAACCGAATAAAAAAAAAAGAATAGTTTTCTACCATATAACAACATAATATTTTATAGTACAATAATATAATGTCATGTTATTGTTTTCAGGCTACATTGTATGTATGCTATAATATTATTGTACCTAGTTAAAGTTAGCATTCATCCATAAGACCACAAACTAACAAATAATTCGGTTTTCGGTCATTTCTTGTTGAAATATAACGTTCTACCACTACAAAATTCTACAATATACACAATTATTTATTGACTCGTAGATATTATGTATTTAAAGTATAAATTATTCATAAAATACCTATGTCATAAATCATGATATACTTCTCCTGACTCATATTATTATCTTGTTTTATTAAAAGTCTTATATTTAATATTATACAATTATTCAAAGACTGATTAACTGTAAAAATAACTAGGTATGAGTAATTAAATATTTTTCAAATTTATTCACCATTAATTCATTAGTTATATATATTATGCTATATGAATGAATAAGAATAATTTACTATTTAGACATATTGAGAAATATGTAAAAATAAATTAACTCTTCTAACTTCGTTACTATTAAATGTGTTGTTCAATTTATCTAGATATTTTTGTTAGTCATTAAACGGATAAATCTTCCAGTTATAAACTAAATAATGATAAAAAAAAAAATTCCGAACAAACTATTAAAACTTAATATATTTAATCTATATATTGTATTTAAAGAATAACAATGCTAATAATATATATTATGTGTAAAAAATTAATGCAACGGAGATCGTTGAATCAAAATAAATTGCTAAAAATAACAGCTAGGTATAATAATAATATTATCTAGCCAATAAGTCGGTACCCGTATAATACGCGATATAATGACAAATACACATTAATAACCATAATACCCTGTACGGCGTAATCAACACTTGTGAAGACTCAGCTCACTAACTGGAAGCAACCAAACCTTAGACTTGTTAAAATATGTTATTCATCAGCGCTGTCGAAACATTTTTTACAAAAAACCCGATACATAACTGGATGGTATTTTCCACGTTTTGCGCAATCTCCTGAAATTAATCATCTCGGGCAATCCAAGGAAGTCGTTATGCTTTTAAAGATATTATAATACATAACTGACAGAGACGCTTCTATTATAAATACACGGAATTTTTAAATGAGAAATTCCACGACCCACTAGCATATAGGGGAATTCAAATATTTCAAAAATAATTAATTATATCTCACAGCAGCTGGTCATTGGTACACCGTATGCACAGGGTAAAGTTGTCGCGATCGTCATTAATATAGGCAGGTGACTACAACGGTATGCTCGTAATGTATTCGTTTTTATTTTGCACTTGACTTGATTTGTCTTTGTTGCAATAATATGAATCAATGTTATTATGAAAAAATACGTGAAACAACCCCGAAAGAAAATAATTTAAAGACTAAGTCAAATTATTTGTAAGTCCTGTGACCTGTAAATGTATTTTGGGAACACGATTAATTACATTTTCATCGAATGGTTTAATGGGGACATTTAGTGACTACATGATACGAACAATACCGGAAATCAAACAGATGACACGAATATTTATTTAGTGAAGAATAATTTATGATCATAATATAATTGAAAAATGAAATGGGTTTGTATTTTACATTGACTTTAAAAATTAAATTATGAATTTGTTTATAGTGTCCAATTTTATTACTTGAATTTAAAATATATGGCCATAATAATACCTCATATTTTCTAAAGGCTAAAATGTAAAAAGATTTAAGATATAATCATTTCAGAATGTTTGAAAGTTCAGATTTTTCTGCGTGTGCACGTTACTTTGAATTACATATTTTGGTTTTATCTCGCACATATTATGAAGTATTGATTCATATTTATATTTAACATTTAATTACCGGATTTAAAATATTTACACTAACATTCATATAGATTTACATGTAAGTATGTTAGTTTCAGATTTGGAACTCAAACTACCTGTATTTAATGTATTATAAAGTATTTAGAACAATACCTTTATGTTTTATTTAAACTGTAACATAGTATACCTATGGACATTGTAGTATTTTCTATAAAAACATTGCAACTAACATTGAGAATTTAAATTAAAAAAAATTTTTTTTTTTTTATGTACAGTAAGTGTTTGAATTAATTTTTTAGTCTATTATTGTAAAATTGTATTAAGAATGGTGCCCTGCTAGATAATAATAATACATATGTGTATAGTTTAATATACTTATGTTTATACATTAAAAGTGTTTTAGAATATCACATTGTTAACAAAATAATACGTACAATATAATAACATTTACGACGAAAAGAACATAATGGACATTTCATAAAAAAGAGGAGTAATATGTGACAACATTTTTATACATTTTTTATGTGTTTTTATTTATTATTGAGTATAATAAAATTCTGTATTCTGCTCGTAAATAAAAAGAAAAAAATATGGTCTACGAATAATACCAACAGTTTGGTAAAGAAGTAACGACAAAATTAGTTTTTTTATGTCTAAAAATACTTTTAAACAATTTATATTATGTAGTATAATCATGAAACGGAAATAACTTTTAATGTGGCTAATCAGTTGATAATATGACTGGAATGATTAACCGTATTTCGAATTGAAGATTTTCAGTATAATCCGTCAAAAATAAATTAAAATAATTGTAAAAATAAGAGTCATTAATGTACGTTGTTTTCTGTTCAGCAATGTTATTATATGTAAAATATTATCGTGATTTTTTTTATTCATAAATCTTTTTTTGAGAAACATTTTAAATGGATTATGTTTTATTTCTGTGAATACATTTCGACAAGAAACAATTTTGCTACTGGTAAATTTAATTTTAACACAATACAATTTAGATTCACTATTCTCGGTTGCACGTCGGACTGTCTTATAGTCGGTGGCACGTCTGCTAAACACTTCTGCTACTACCACTACTATCACCACCATAGATGTGGATTATTTGGATCAAATATTTCTTTATCTAATGATACTGTCAGTCAATCAATATAGCGCGTGAACCAGTAGTGTCTCGTCTTTGCGAACGATTAATTAGCGATATTGCATACAATATACACCGTACACTGCAACCGTAGCGGTGTACGCGTATTATTATGTGATGGATTAGTTTTGACAGGTCGGCTAAAAATGTATATTTAATATATGTCATGCGATTTCATACTAAATGTTATTGCGGCGTGTCGCATACGACACGGGCGATTATCGTTTTCGCATGCATTATCCGTGGCTCTGCAAAACAAATCGCACACGGATCGGAATAATTGAAGACGTACGCCTACCGAAATAATATTATATTATTATCATCAAAACGGGGCCGCTATGTAACATTTCGTTTGAAAAAAAAAAAAAAAAAACATAAAATAAAATAGAAAAAAAATAAAGATATCGATTAATTGTAGGTAAGTAAGTCCGTGTATGGTCTTGCGGGTCACCGTCAACCGGCCGCCGAGAACGACGTTCGTGCAGGTCGTGTGTCGGCGTATCGCGTGATGTACGGCCGACGCTAATATCGCGACTGAAAAGTCACAGCGGACGACATCGAGACAAGGGCAACCGAATCGTATAACCACCGCAACGTCACGCATATGTACTCGCGGAGAACAGTGTGGAGGTGGCGGACGACGGGGAGGTGGAGGCGTTCCGTCGTGTGTGCGTGTGCATATGTGGGCATGTGGTTGTGGGTGTGTGGAACTTGCGGTATTGCGGATCCGGGATTTTGACGGAACGGCAGCCGGTCGACCGGCGTGTGACGCCTGTCAGGGAAACGGACGCACCTCCACCGCCGCCGCCGCCGCCGAGAGGTCTCGCTAAAAACCGGTGAAATTGAACGTACCTATATTAATATCGTTATTATACAGCTTTGAGGCCGGGTGCACGCGTGTGGTGATGGTCGTGCGGCGACGGCTCCGGTGATTACAACTTCCCGGCGGCAATGAAATTCGTGCCGAGGTAATAAAGCGTAATAATTGATAAGAGTGTCTGGTTCCGGGACCGCTGCCACCGCCGTCCACTTTTCACGCTAATCCGTCAACAGAACTATTTTTTTTACCCTCAAGCGGCGTTGTATTTTAGATCGTGCACCGAAGTACGCGACGTGCTAATAAAAATATTTTTAAAGAAATGCGTAAAATATGAGTTTTATAAGTATACGATGAACGGGAATGAGTAGAATATTTTATTATCTGTTTTAAACTATCGTATTCTTTCTTTTTCAATTCTACGGTTACCCGTTACTTATTACATGGCCACCATACGGCTCGAGAACCGTAGGTATACAAAATATATGTAGTCATGAATACAACTGACATGTAAATAGATCGCCTGCTGAAAATATTTACAGCGGTTAAAAACAGATTTAAACAAACCACATATTATTATATGCACGATTGTTCTTGGTTTTTATTTTTTTGTTAATGACGTGTTATTTGAGAAGAATACCAAGGAGTAACCGAGGAATTGATGTTTTTTTTTACTAATTGTTTAGCCAGCGAAAACTTTTTTTTTTTTATATACATTTTTGGAAAATATGGCGTATGCCCAAAACATTATCTACAAATAAATCCCTAACCGCAAATCAACGATTTACCGGAAGAATTTAATTTCCCGAACACTAATAATGATGCGGTGTGCGACAACAATATACAATCTATAGTATTATATTATTAAGGCCAAACCGACACGTACCTATACAATATCATATCGTATAACGTTGTTTGTTTGAAAACCATTTCCGTGCCGGCGAAAACGTTCAGTAGACTAACATTCAGTACACGTCCCTTATCGGCGGAAACTTTTTAAGTATTGCTAATGAGCATGTTCGATTTTTTTGTTGTTAATTGTTGCCGACCTCGTTAAAACGTTCGAGCACGCCACCACTGCATGTGTATACGACGTAGTAATATATATACTACATATACCTCGTCCGAAACTTGAAGGTCAGTATGACTATCCGGCAATGTTATTTTTTTTACGACAGGTATTTTCGATTTATTTAAGCGTCCATGCTAGAGCGGCCGACCACCCCATCCAATTGCCGTAGGCGTGTCAAAAAACTTTCCGAATAAAATTGCTTTTTGTTTGTACATTACCTTCCCACCGGTTAACATGCGTTTTCATAACGGGTCAACGGATATTTTTTTTTATTCAAATTGACCGATCTAGCACAGCGATCGAGCACGACCAATAGTTTTCTCTAATTTGTGCTATGCCGTATAAATAAAAATTAAAACAGAATACACAATATAGATAATGGTCTTAAATAATTAAAAAAGTGTTGGCTATTGAGCAGTAGGTATACTTAAAAATACAAAAAATGAATATTAAATAAATGTATAATTGATGGGAAATGTAGGGGTAAGCATGTTTGGCGAATCACTCTATATAATATACAGTTTTATATAGTCATTGAAATGCAATCACAATAGCGTTGAAAAACTGCACACGAGATCGTGTTCAATGGGTATTGTTTAACGAATATAGTTATAACTTGTAGGTATATAGATTAGTTATTTGATACACATGTACCGAGTGACCCATTTAACGTAAAATACTTATAATTTTAAAAACTATCGATGAAAATATTTTTTATATAATTTGAAATCGGTAAAAAAGAAAATTTTTTTAAAAAAATTGTATTTATTATTGTCATAATTTACATTTTTTTTTAGTGACAATATGTAGTTTTAGTTTTTTAACCCAAAGCAGAATATTTTTTTGAGTACTTCGATGTATAAAGATCAAATTTTTGACGTTTATTCTTTGAGTTATAAATTATAAGTAATAAATGTCTTGTCCGAAATTTGATTTTTATAGATCGACAATCTTTGAATAAGGTTCTGCTTAGGAATATGAAATCAAAAATATATATTATTATTCAAACAAGTAAAAAAAAATTAACAACGATATAAAATAATAAAAATATTATGCAATGTTGTTTTATAACGACTTAATATTATGTAAATGAAATATTTTCAAAAACGTTTGTGTTTTTTAAAATAACGAGTGTCTCGCGTCAAACGGATCACCCCGTGCATAACATACATATGTGAAGTTCATTTAAAATGCATACGATCGTGTCTAATCAATTGGCGGCCAAGTCGCTTACTTAAATGATTTTCAACTTGTGGTTTGCCAACCCCTCGGAAGTTAAGGACCGAAGATTAATAAGGATCTCGGGGTCGCTCACACCCACATATATGCAATATACCAAAGGAAATGACTCAATGCGTCAGCGTAAAAAACAAAAAAAAAATAATATATAATCCGAACGGGTCGTCACTGTGATGAAAAAGTCAAGAATAACACTGTAATAACTTGTTCGACTGTTGCGGTGTATTATAATAAATATATATTAACTATGGTCGAAGGCACGTCGTCGCGATTGGACCGCGACGACGGTATTACACGGTCGTAATTTGAACCATAAAGTTTTTCCCAGAAAATAATGTACGTGCGTATACACACAACCCTCCCCCCCCGAGATATACACGCGTTGTCGCGGAGCGGCGGTAGCAGTGGTAGTGGTAGTGGTTACCGAGGTGAACATGATGGAGTTCCCGTAAATAACGCGTATGTATAGCACAGTATAATCGGACGCTGTATGCAGCGGCAATGACTGCTCTCAATATATTATTATTATTATGTTTATATTATGTATTTGTATGGGGTGCTGCGTATACGTGAGTGTACCGCACTATGCAGTATATAATAATATCGTCGAATTCGACGATATTATGCTGAAAAAGGGATGGGTTTTATTTTTTTTTCGCGATATACAACGGACACTTAATTAAAAACGCGCGGACATTTTACGTTCGGAAGGATTAAAAAGTTTATTTTATAATATTACACAGGTACATTCGGTTTTCGCACAACTAAAAATGGTTTTTTTCACTAGTTTCGATTTAGTTTTTATTTACTTTTTTTTTTAGTAAAAAGTAATAAAACCCTGAAACCTAAAGGTTGCGCGGTATAACAAGTTCAAGACGTGAAATGATATGTATATAGTATATTATACGCTCAGCGTAAAATCTCAAAATATATAAATGAGAAAAAAAAATTGAAACCCATAAAATAAAAAGTTATACCTATGGTTTTTTTTCTTCAAACTTCTAGCTCGAGTATATTACGTTTTTAGATCGGTGTATTTTACATTTTATGAAAATCGAAGGAATTTTTTGATTATCTCTAAGTATACATATTTTGATTAAATCAATAACGTAAATGATTTTACATTAAAACATTCCATAGAAATGTTTCTTTTACAAAATTATTTTATTCACAAAACTTTATTGATACTTCGTATGCAGTTTCATAATAATATGTCAGTTCTGCTTAAATTTGTATAATATACTAATATGTTTGTTTTCAATTTAAAAATAAGTCATACTGTATAATTTATATGTATGATTAAAACTATTAATGCATGTATAAAAAATTAACATATTATATTTACATGATATATATAAAATAGTGTATAAAATAAAAATTAAGACCTAATAATAATTATTAACTTGCCGTTGTCTTCTACCCTTGCATGTACCTATTTTGCCTATTCATTACGCCGTGCTACAATAATGAACAAATATTGTTTTATTATAAAGCTTTCACATTTCGTAGGCTATAATATATTTTTTAAATCAAAAGGTGTATTTTATAATAATCATACAAATATACTTAAATATTAATAATATTTTTTTATAAGTAAATATCTTATACAGTGGTTTTTTAAAAACTTTACTAGCCTGATAATTGACAATATTTATGTATAGTCAATAATTTCAGTATAATTCAGTATTTTTTTACTTTTATAAAATATAATTTTAAGGTTGAATTCGAGAGTATACATTTGCATACATATTTGTACTTTTAAAGTTTCTTAAAATAATGCAATTATTAATTTTCCAATAATCTATGAATATTTTGTATATTATGTAGTATAATTCATGATGTTCTGATATACTATTATGCGAAATGTATATTATTTTTTTCACAAATAACTGTTGAATAATAATCAATACGTCATAAATTTTAATAGTTATGAAAAGATCTTAAGTAAATTTAATCTATCTTACAATTTTTGTTTAATATGACTTGATTGATATTTTCATTTTTTTCTCAGTTATTTCAAAGCAACCCTAATTATCGTAATTCTTTAGACCTCTTAAAAAAATTCAATTATCCTATTATATTTACCTGGACTACTTGTTATGTTTACTTACACCGAAAATGGAAACTATTTATTTTCAATAGTTAATTAAAAATAAGACTAAGTCAATTATCATAATAATTTCTCTCGCCGAACTGGAGTACTCACTAAGTACGGTGATAGTGCAATTAAAGTAATAGGATTTTGTTAAATTTAAAACTAATTAAGATGAAATACTTGTAACTTAATTTTATTATTAGTTATATTGTGGTGGTTTTATTTTTTACTGAAATAAAAGTCAAGGAGGTGGTTTAATGTAAAAAAAATAATAGTTTTCATTATATGTAACGTTAAAAACATAAATAATTCCTATCTTATATTTGTTAGCAACAATATTTTACTATTTTATCATTTTATGTCGGTTAATCAGAATAATTTTAATATAACGCATACTATGTATAATCTACTTAAAAATGATTATTTAAAAAAAAAATTAAATTTGTTATTTAATGGTACATACACATTTCAATATATGATGGATACATTGACGTAAGATCTAATATAAATTCAATTAAAGGAGATTAAAATCCTATATGATTGATAGGTTAAAGGAATTTTTTGTATATTATTTAATATTTTAAAAACCAAAGTAGAGTTTAAAATATATTGTAAGAAATAAAAAGTCATAAAAATAGAGCCATATTATATAGATTTTTAAAAATTATAAATTAATTTCAATACATACTACATTCAAGTCTTATTTAGAAAATTTTAATTTTAAAGTGTATGGGAAAAAAACTATAAGTTATAATATTTTATGCTTGGATAAATATATACTAACTCCGTTGTACAGATTACGAGAAAATAATTTCTTAATTCAAAAAAATACATAGTAGGTTTATATATTGAATAAAACATTAAATTAATAAATGTACAATGTATTTTTTAAATCGATTAAACATCAATAAATCCAAGGGACCATAGTCGATACCCTTTGTTATGATAGTATTTACATTGTTATAAACATACTATAATATTTGTGTCGATTATAATTCATTATCTACCGTCACATACTTAGGAATATTTATACGATTTGGACATTGAGTAGATTGTTATACACGTCACCTGCAGGCGACAGGTACGATAATGTCCGATAAATGATATACAACATACCAATATTATAAACGTCATGATTATCTCGTCACGTCAAAACAATCCTAAGCAATCGTTATGTTAAATACACGTGGAACTTATTCCTAACACTGTTGATATTTTGCGTGCATAGACCACACGAGACTACAATATTATATTAGCTACTAGTCGATATAGGCTACTAATCGATCTATATAAATAGTATACAACTACTAATTATTACGGTCGTCGTGACGGACAAAATAAAATAGCGTGAGGTGTGCTGTACACGGACTTACCCGAAACTGTAGTGCGAATATGAACACCGATCTCCGGAGACGAGACGACGGACGGCGTATTTACGCGATACGCGTGCAAACAAAACGGAACATCGTAAAGCCGTCCGGGCAAGGACGTACGAGGTGGTGGAGGGGGGAAAATACAAAACGTGTAAAAATGAAAATCGATTAAAAAATCGACGGTGATCTTAAAAAACGAAAACAAAAATACGTTTCGCGAATACGGGAACGTGAGTGCGGCGGCGGCGGCGACGGCGGCAGCGGGCGAAAGTGACTCTTCTCCGAGACCGCATGCAACAGAGTCCGCGCGGAATATTCGCCGCGAACCGTCGTGGTGAGAGCGATTCGCGAGGACAGGAGCAATGAGCAGCGCCGCAGTCGCCGCATGGAAACCGTTTCCGAGTCGCCGGCGGCGTATTCGTCCGCGCGCGCGCATTTCCTCTCGCCTGCGCACGTGTGTGTGTGTGTGTGCGTGCGTGCGTGTGTGCGTGTGCGTGTGTGCGTGTGCGTGTGTGTGTGCGTGTGTGTCGTCGTGTGAGCTAGCGACCACGGGGTTGCGCGTTGCGACGAAGTTTCGTGTGAATTTGACCGAGGCGGACAAGGCGACCGTAAAAAACGCAGTTGACCCAATCACGGCGAAATGAAAAAAATTAAAAAAAAATAAATAATATAAATATGTAGTGCGCATGTTTCGTCGGGACGTGTTTCGCCGAAGTTTTTTTTTTAATGGGTTCTCTTTAGTGTCGCTCGTATAGTCAATTTTATCAACATTTTAAGAAAAATTCATACACATTTAAATACAAAACCACAGTTTTTCATGGGTGGTTCCGGTCATACCGACATTGTCAATACATAGAAGATTCAAAATTCATAGAAAATATATCATGTGAAGCACAGCGACTACAAATACTGATTCCGCCACTTATTACAGAAAAGTGAATTATGTTTCTTGAGAAATTTAAATATTCATTTTTCAATATTATATTATTTAGTATTTATTATCTTACAGTTTAAGAGACACAATCAACTTTTTTTTAAACGGGTGGATAACTGTATTGTAATCCACTGTTTTGAAAAAACGGATACGTCACCATCTCCAAATTATTATTCAATTTGAGTTGTGCAATTTGTGTTTTTCCTTTCAAAACACTATAGAACGATTATCAATTATTACTGTTATCTATTGATGTATACTTGAACTAAAAACTCGGGGATAAAATACGTCACATCGTGATATTATTTTTTTTTACATTTGTAACTTGAATATGTAATGAAACATAATATATAGATATCATTTTATGATTACACTTTTCATGAATTTAAAACGTCCGTTATCAGTTACTGATGAAAAATAATATAAATAAACGCAATAATAAACCGCCGTGATGTGTGAATACACATTTAAAAATTAATAAAATTGTTCTTAATGCAGTAAAACGTCATGTGTGTGTTGACTTCCGAAACGGTTATCAATGACGGCATTCCGCGTGGTAACTAGTCGTTTGACTTATTACGTTTCATTTTACTAGTTTTTTTATTTTATTTTAATCGTCCAGAGAAGTTCGGTTTTTTTCTCCAGTTGTATATTTTGATATTTTAATTTGACGTATTCGGAAGTCCGTTCGTATTGTGTATACCTACTCATTCCGATCGTTTGTGTGCGTTAAAGATTTGCGATTTAACTGCGACGCACCGTTGCACACCACTGCCGACAGAAAATCAGACACTCGTTGGTTCACCATCGCGCGCTCACAACTACAATATAATATTATATTATTATACCCAAAAGTATAGTGCAACCTTCCCGCACAGAAAAAGGCATTAGATATATATACCGGTACGTCTGTGCGTAACCTAAATTATACCTATATCACCGCGTATAATTTATTGTTTTGACTTTTAATTGGGTGAATTTTTTCCCCTCCAGTTTTATAGCTGAAATTCCCCAAACATTAATATAAAAAACTCCCCAACGATAAACGCTCAGGTATACTTTATGCGTATAGGTATAATATGCACCGCTGATATTATTACCACGCGGTATTAAATAAAAAATAATATGTTTGGAATGATAATAATATATACTCGTGTACGGTAGACTCTTGGTATCTCGAAATTATTCTTCAAACGCCATAAATGTAAATTGCACGTTTTTGATACACTTTGACGTTTGAAATAGCTCAAATTTTCTTTTTTTCTTTTTGGACATCGAGTTACCGAGAGTCGATTCGGTGTAATGGTCGGTAAAAATTGTAAATATATTTATAATCATTCAAATGCGGCGTAAATGAGGTATAAATGAGAAATTATCGATTTCTGTTTTACTACACGGTGGCATAGAGAGAGAGAGAGATGATTAAAAGTGATAGGAAAAAAAATGCCAACATAGGGATACGTGGAAAGAGTGTTGATTGCAAATATAGGAGGAGAAGGGTCTTTGTGTGAATATAGTGAGTTTTCGCGCGTAACCGATGCGGAAGATAGATAGAGGAAAATGCCACCTAAGTCATTTAGTGTTATAACATGATGGACATCTAAAATCCTTTTTTTTTCTTCTAAAAGTGCACATTAATATAGAACAGATCTTTTTAATTTTATAATACTACTATACCCATTTTCCGTAAATTTGTAATTTGAGTTAAATCAGCACAACAAATTAATGTACTAAGACATTTGTGGATTACTTACGATATACTTTAGATTTTATTCTCGAAATTGTGATTCGCTTATAAGGGGTTTTTGATTTTTGTGTATATTTAAAATATTTGATGAGATCGAAATGAATATCTACGCGTTTCTATGTTCCTAATACAATGTTCTAAGGTTTAGTTGTATATTTAATATTTAGGATTTGTTGAAGATAGAAAATTCCCATTGTTGTGTTTTGAAGAAAACCTTGAACAACAATTAAGTTTTGATCAAACACAAAACGTTTCGTGTTTTCACCGCCATCCAGCTAAGATTACAAGCAACCCTTAAAATGTAATTCCACTGTATTAAATCTCGAATAAGACGAGTGCTCATTACCGGAATCACTGCTTCTCTTTTTGTTTATATTGATAAACTAACAAAGGTCTTTAAAGCAAGAAATACGTGGTTCAACAAGCTTTAATGGATTTGTACACGATTATAGATAATAAACGCAATACGACATAGAATAGTCGCATGCGTTAACAGTGTATGGAACAACAATGGGCGAGATTAACGTTTTTATAGTGTAAATATTAAGAAGAATCAAAGCATTAGTCGGAGAGATGTTCGCCATACTTTATTATAATAAAACGTGATATGCATAACTCAATGAAGAAATAGTATGCCGTGCAACTGTCATGGTAATGATAGTACACCAACTTGGGTATCACATACTTATATGGCTTTACGAAAAAATGAATAAAAATCTGGCCATGTGTATCAACCGCTCATCCTACTCCGAACTCTCTACAGCGAGCAGTTCGTGATATCGATTTAAAATGAAATTATCAATCGTCGAACAAATGTTCTGAGCGGGACAAGGTTAATGCCGCGTTGGCAGACATCTTTTCGACGATATTCTTGTCGGTAGTACTTGTTCCTATTATGCTTAAATAGAAACAATACAAAACTTACAGATCCCATAGAATGTAAAACGTGAATTGAATCGTAGGTATTGAAACACGTATTAACACTAACTCGTAACCATTTACAATAGTATGTAAATTATCATTAAAATTATACTGCTGGAGTTATTAACATTGTGAATAATTATAATTGACTTGAAAACTATGCAAGAAATTATTATTATTATTTTTTTAATCAATTTAATAGATAGTAACTTAGCACTTTTATTTAATTACAAACTTTTAATGAGGTAGGTATATTAGCTTTTAACGCATTTTTCTATTATATACCGATGCATATTTAAAATAAATTATTATAAACTAAATATCCACAGCGATATCGATGCATATTTTTATATAAATTTGTATATCATGATATATATCGTGATGTTACTGCACTGATATATATCGCTTAAGTGATCGTGTAATTGAAAATATATTTAATTATTATTAACTCAATTTGGCCTACACAATAAATATTTATATTATATTCTATATACCTATCATAGATACAAATTAGTAGCTGATAAATTGTAAACTAATAAAGACAACTATTCTCCAAAGACCAAAATATTATTATTCAAACAATCAATACTAAACACTAACGGTTTTTCATTATATTAACGATTTACACCTAATTTAAAACACTGGTATTACGGTTTTATTGTAGTATAGTTTACACGATATTACATAATTATCAACTTAAAAAAAAAAAAATCATGATAATCACAATATAGTATAATAGTAATTATATATGATAATATATGGTATGCAATTTGTTTAATATCATTTTGTTTTAGACTCTGAGCTAAGCGATGAATAAATTAGCTCTGCAACAGTGGGTTATTTTTGAGCCTGACATAATTTTTAGAAGCAGTAGAAAGAAGTCATCAACTTTGAGGGTGGTTAAAAATTGAACATGCTTTTGACTTCGGATAAAATAGACATTTTTATGCAAAACAAGTTTTTGATAAAATTGGCATGATAAGTTTTTTTTACTGAAAATTAAAAAAAAAGTTTAGCATAAAGCCATTTATATTTTTTATGAGTGATTAAAGTTCAAATTTTGAAGACATTGGATATTCAAACTTTTAACAACGATTAATTTTCAAAAGTTTTTTTATTATTCAATAAAAATAAATCATAGAAATTTGCAACATTATTCACTATAGCTTAGATTAAAATGTTCTTTTTATTTTCATTGTATAGGTATAAGAACTAATATAAGTAAAATATTGTGGAAATATCATGGAATATTTACTTAACGAATGTTATTTTGTTGTAATTAAAATACCAATAAACGTAGATACTTTCAAAAATATAATTTTATTATTTTATAGACATAGTATGATTTTAAAAATATGTTGGTTCTTTTAAAGCTATTTATTGACGTTTAAAATTTTAGATATTTTCCTATACATTTTGATAAACGTTTTTATGTTCTGCAAAAAGTTTACGATATAATTCAAAGTTTATTTTAAGTTTTTAATACTGGAATAAAAAAAGGATGAAAGTTAATCTTTATTAATTTTTATGGGCGTTTGAAAAATAATTTTTATAAAGTTCTTCAAATTCTCAAAAATGTTCCGTTTGGTTCATAAAATAAAAAAAGAAAATAATACTATCAAACTTTATTTTCAAATATAAGTTAGTTTGGTCATATATACAAACAACGGTTTTACTACAATTTTATTTATATTTATGACGTCCATGGGGAAAATGTATTAGATGGTTTTGTCAACAGAACGTATAAATCATCGAAAGGCTTATTTTTTAGTCTATATTAGCCTTAGACAAAAAAAATATTGATCATGCGCTAAGTTAAATTGAAATTTATTATATTTCTTACTTTATGAATTTTTGACGAGAAAATTATGTTTAATACGATATACCAAGCTTCTAAAGTTTTTTTTATTCCATATAATATACTTTCAAATACTTTTTATTTACTAAGTATATAAATTACATTTGTGTCAATATCAAGCGTTTTAAATTTTAATAAATTAGATAGGTAATACAAATATGATACTTATATACATATTTCAAAGATTTTGTTTATTTATTTATATATATTATACTGGCTAAGCCGTAATACATCTTAAAGTTATTTCATTGATTTGTAAACTTATATCGGCCGATATACTTATTTCAAAACTTAATATATTCTAGTTGTATTAATAAATATATTTATGATTTTCTCTTATACTTAATATCTTAGTTTATCGAAATTCTATCGAGGATATTGTGTAACATAAAAGATATCACACAAAAGAAAAATCCTCTTTTGATCATTAAAACGGTGTATATATTTTTGAGGATATAAAATGGTTTTGGTAAAAAGTATTCTAAATAAAATGGTTTTAAAATTTTTGCATGTTCTGCAAAATATATTTATAGTATGTTTATTTTAATGCAATTTTGTTGCTTTCAATAAAATGTAATAATCTAGTAAGAACGTAAGTTAAAACATAATTTTTTTTTGTTTCAAAAAAAAATAATTATTTAAGGGTAAAAACATTTAAAATAAATCTAATAGAATCATGGAAAATCATGTTTAAAGTGACTTTGAGTAGAATAAAATTAATTCATACCAGTAATATAATTAGTAATTACCACATGCATAATTTGCATTATGATTTTAAAGCTATGTAATTTATTTATTTGATATTATTAGGTAATTTAAATGACATACAATATTTACGATAATAAAATCCATGTGAAATTGTATATCATTATGAAAAATTCAGACAATTTTTAGAAATCAAATCAATTTTCTCCTGTTTCGAAAAAAAAAATAATTATATGGATAAGATCATCATCTTATACATACAATTAATTTAATTATTATTTAAATCCAATGTAAAACCAAATGCACGCTAATGACCATAAATAAATTTTACATACAATTAATTTAAAAACCATATATTCAGTGTACATTATAATATTATATATATAAAAAATATGCCTCAATCATAATAAAACACAATATTGTTTTGATTAAAAGCATTACCGAAACATATTTTTTTCGGTTCATGTGTACATGTTGTAGTTTTATTATGCTCTTCGTGCTAGGTTTAAAATTAAAATATAATACATAATATTTGTTTTGTATCTTGGTCACAATAAAGTGATTGGTATATTAAACCTATATAATTACTTCTAATCGAATGATACAAACACAATATTGTTTCGCAGAAGATTTACCGTGCATTTTAATACTATAAAGCTATTACGAGACCTGTAGCCGTTAGACTGTATTCTGTCTTTACCACCGTCTTCGAGGAAATTGAAAATCGCTATCGCTTAGAATCTATATAAATTAATAATAATTGTTTGATTTCCCAATAAAACATGTCTTTTAATATGTCTTTCTGTTTATAAATCTAATCATTTCATTCTTCATCGCTGATTCGAGCTGCTTTTCAATATAACTTGTGACGATCATAATTATCATTTTTTTTTTTCATATTTTACCTAACACAAAACATACCATTGCATTATTTGGATATATGCTAATCTCTGAGAACTGTATTATTCAATTTATTTATCGTTAAAAATATTGTTTACGTATCAATTATAAATTAATATGGCGTGACAATGAATTAAAAAGTAGTAAAATAGTAATATTTTTAGTAAATATTATATATATATTTTCCTAATATTGGAGCACGGAAGTATCTACCTGTCATAAAACACGCACAAATATGAAAATCAAAACTCTAACCAATAAAAAATACCACTTTAAAGTTAGTTTTAACTTTTATTTCGATATTTTCATGTAGGGTTAAAATTACACACCGTCTGACGATTTTCGCGCGCGTGTAATGCTCGTAGTATTACCAATTCATCGTGGCATATATTATCTAATCTGCGGGGTACTTGGGCGAACCAAAAACCGATAGAAAATGCTACTATACGAACAAGCGGCAATATCGTCGAGGAGATAAGACATCCGCGGACTACATTTTTAACGTTTGGGCCGACACTGGCAGAGGTGTGCGTGTGGGTGTTAAAAATGGCTGTGGTCTCTCTAATGCATTTTGAATTTCGGTACGTGCAGGTACCCAAATCTGTTATCCGCTTATACGTACCCCGCCTTGCCCTGCATCGTGTCACTATACGGTATCGTTTAACTCTAAGATGCTCGAAATAGATTCGGCGAGGTACGGTGAAGATTTTCTCCCGGCATATGTATTTTCCATCAACTGATTGAGGGGGGATGGGAATTGAAAGGAGAGAAAAAAGACGTTGGCGTGTATACAATATACGACAAGCAAGTATAGGTACCTATGCAAACATAATGTACATATTAAAATTTCGATTGCCTATATATAATATATATAGGCAATCGAAGTTTTATATTATATATATATATATATATATATATATATATATATATATGTTGAAGTCTGACGATGAACTCGATACTACTCACAAATCATTTACTGAAAATTAAAAGACGTTTTTTTTAAAAAATGAGTTCCATGTTATGCATCGTATTATTTAATATTACTTTAATAGGTTGCTTGTATTTTATATTTTGTGTATTATTTTAAATTCAAGAAATTATGAAATTATTTATCTATTGAAATGTTTGTATACAACACAATCTATTGTTATATTCGTTTTTCATTTATGGAGAAAAAAAATTAGTTATTTCATATAACTAAATTTTCTTCAATCATTTCTAATTTCTAGTAAGTTAAACATAATGCTCTAATGAACAATAAATTCCTGATCAACAATTATTAAACAAAATAAATTGAGTTTAAAAAAACAATGTTATAAGAATATAGCTGAAAAAATTAAAAGAAACAAATAACAATATTTTATATTTGTTTTATCACTCATCAGTATAAAAGTTATAGATGCAATAATACAAAATAAGTATGACGACGTAAAAAACAAGTGATTTTTTTTTGGTTTCATTGCTATTCATTCCACGTTAAAGAAAGAAAAATCATTTTCAATAGTAAGGTTTTACCAATGGAATTATTTATGAAATTCGTATATATATATATATATATACTTTTTTCCTATTGTAATACTATTAATTAAATGAATAAACTAAGGTATATCTAGAGAAGCATGATCAGGACATTTCAAAATAATCCTCAAAATATTAAGCCTAATTGAACTATACGCATTGTATTATTTTTTATTATTGTAAAATGAATCGTTCAATTTAAGCCGTAGACCATATTATTATAGGGTCTGATTATTATTTTTATTTTAAAGTCATAAATATAATTTCACGACATAAATTTAATTTGAAATATATACAATAAAAAAAAAAAACAGCTATATTACCTATATATAACATAATGTGTCTATTTTACTGGTTAAAATATTATTTGAAACATGTGTTGAAACATTTTAATTTGAAAATGTTTTATGTTTGCATTTTTTAAATATTAAAAGTTAAAGTTCTAAGATGTCGTCAGGTCTAACTAGAGTCAAAAGTTTTCAGAAAGTTTTTTATTAAAGAATTCTGTGCAACAGTTTGACGGCAATTTTCGTACTAACTAAACTATATGAAAGTTTGAAATTTTTATTTTATAAAACTATTGATTATAAACGTCTGTTTTTATAATTAAAATAAAATTTATCAAATAGGTTGAATTAATTAATATTTGAAATGTTTTAATATAACAATGTCAACGAATCGAAACAGTAAAATGAACAAAGCTATACCTAATAAAAAGTTATTGTTATGCATTTTCAGATGGGATGTAAATACGTAGAACGATATTTTTCGAATATGATATGTTTCAGTTGAACCATAATATAGCGTTTTTAGTTATGCAATTGTCAATTATCGACAATTCGGTCGAAAGAGCGTCAACTGCCATTAAATATGACGTTTAATGTAATATCAGTATTCAGTAGTAGATATGAAGTACGGGCACCTGTTATTAGAAATGGATCATTGAATATAATGAAAATGGATTTTACGGGTTTTCGACCGTTTATTGTTACCTACCTACTATAGTTGCATAACGCGTTAGCGTGTGGCACTATAAGAGAGTAACTCTATTATATACAAGGGAAGAAATACGTTAATAACGAGAAGGCAACCGGAAGCGCAAAAGGGGTAACGGTGAAAATGGATTGCTGGGAAATCAATTCGCGTTACTATGAACGTTACAATAGAAGGGGGCGCGCAATGCCGTGTGTTCCTTTGAAATACGACATTTGAAATCTGGTGAACCGTACGATCGGATCTAGACAAGATTTTATTGATCATAGTGTGATAATGAGATTTTGGTTTAATTTTTATAATTTACCCATTCGATGAATGTAATAGTAGGCCGTCGAAATGATACAGCACAACACATACGCTTTACTTACTGTAGGTATAAAAAAAAATTAATATAATTTTACAGCACACGTCGACTTATGATGTGGCGATTTTTTTTTTTTTTTTACAATGGTATTAAAATATATTAATATAGTGTAATTGGCCGTCGCGGTATATCAGTGATGAAATTTCGATTAGCATTAATAGGTAGTGAATTATCGTTATGTTTTATTACATAAGATTACTTTATTCTCGTAGTTTTGTCATTAATATTATGTTATTACGGATTCAGTGACATAGCCAACGGCAATAAAAATAAATTACTCTAGGTACACTGCAGACAGGATACATAACATTTTAATACTGTTATTCGATTTCCGACTAAATACGTTTAAGTTATAAACTTTTACTCAAGATCGGTTGGCAACGTGTGCAAGTGATGTTTACGGTGCATAAAGTACAAACTATTACCATCGAAACACGTGGACGAATATAGATCAAAGATTCAGCCACAAAGCATACATCATTCATGTCTTGAGGTTGACAAACAAATTTCCGTTTCATACTTCGAAATCGCCAGGGAAAATGTAGACGAACCGAAAACGACAATTGAAGAGTGCACAAAATTAATTAAAGTCGTTCGAGAACAAATAAATACATTTTCACAAGCAATTTCTATCAGACGGTATTTTCAGGTGCCTAAATCACAAATATTGCATATTTTTATTATGAATTATGATTAATATATAAATGCATATTTTTTATTCATAGCGTGAATTGAGGAAAAAAAATACATTTTTTCTATATAACCATTAACAGTGCGAAGAAACTCGTTAAAAATATTTAGTTCATTTTTCATAATAAAAAAAAAAAAAATAAATAAATAAACTAACAATTTAATCCTTCATCCTAACTTTTATCAACTTTATTTGCTGGCTGTAAGTTGTGCGAGTCATGCTATATCTAATTGTATTTTATCATTCTTACTATGATCAGTATAATAGTTGTCGAATAACAAGTGACTGTGCACATTTTATCGAATAAGAACATTTTAGAGGTCCATAAAGCGTTTTTAACCCTCATAAATTCAGTGACAATTTTGAACCATTGTACGAAGATCTATTTAGAAGGCTTTATACGACATCGTTGTAAATCGTTATAAATTGTTTTCATATAAAATATCAACCGTTCACCTCACGTATAAGTTTCAAAATTTTTATAACCAATGATATCTTAAGAAACAACAAAATACATGAGTACATAAAATAGCTTTGAGTTATTGTTTTAAAACATATTTTTGTGTAAATCAAAAAAAAAATTTAATTTAATTTAATTATTTTGTAGAATAATTGGAATTTTGTAATAATAAAAATATATTTTTTAAAGTACGTAATTAAATAGAATATCATTAAATAATTCTGTATTAATATAAATAATAAAATTATTATCAAAATTTAAATTAATTTAAGATTAACAATTATTATCAAATGTGAAGAGCTCGTAATTTAAAAGATTAAAAGTTGAAACTTATATATATATATTATTTTTAAATAAATTATAGCTAAACTAGTTATCGCCTGTGAGTTGTATAGTTTAACGCATATTAATTGTTACGGCGCGCCGTATTCTGCGTCATTCTGTATCCCAAATATAATTAAAATGAAACAAATATTGCCGATTTTTTCTCTTTTTTGACAAATTGGGATACTTATGTAATTTTATTGCTCGTGACTCTAATTTCGCCTAAACTTCACTTTCAGAATAGAAATTTGAGATACCTCGTGAGAAAACTTTTATTCTTCTTTTGGCAAAATAGAAAGAGAGAAAAATCGGAGAAATAGTACGAAAAGTAATTTTGTTAGCTGCAACCATTATAATACGTTGAATTAATCCGAATATTTCAATGTTTGAGAGCACACAAACTTATTTGGTAGAGGGATTGGGGACATGTACGTAAGTAAACGTACCCTTTTGAATGAATTACTTACGGGACGCAATTCGTGTTATATTTTCACCTAAAGTTATAATATTTATAAGTGGTTTCTAAAGTAACACAATTTATATTTGACAAATAGCTTACAATTTAATGTATTTTCAATTGTCTTAATCGTAATGTCTTTGTGGTCCGTGAAATTGTTATTGAACATCCAAACCGTTAAAAACTAAACAAAATATAACACATATTAGGTATACTCAAATGAAATATTAAATTTATCATGATAAATTTTTAAATATTTTTAAGGTTATGGCAATAGGTAAGGTATGATTTTTGGTTATGTTATGTTTGTGCATTTACTATTTATCTCTGTTACTACCGTCGATCGTTGGCCCTGACAAGCAGTGTTGGGGAATTAGATAAGTACATTTTTTATCTAAATAAAGATAACATATAATTAAATTTAAATTTATCTAGATAAAGATAACAGATAAATATTTTTTTGTTTAGATAAAAAAAAAGATAATTTTTTAAAATTTATTTCAACCTAGCTTTTTAAGAGTACATCTTAGCTACTGCTTGAATATGATTAGAACCATAAGTGGAAATTCAGTAAAATTTCAGGAGGTGCTAATATTTTTAACATCAATGTGAGGGGAGGGAGGAGCTTCAATCCTTTACAACTAAAAAGCTTTCTGTTTTGAGGGAGCTGTCCCCGAGTCCCCATAAGCTTCACAATCCCCGGTTTCCGCCTATGATTAGAACACAATAATTATGTTATTATAATAAATTAAATAACACTTTATTCGATGTTAAATATTATTATTATAATGAATGTATACTAATATAATATGAACTTATAATATTAAAATATGATTATTTATATAGACGATTTTATCTAGGCGAAATAAAAGGTAACTGAATATTTATCTAGATAAATTCCAACACTGTTGACGAGTTACGTACCGGTTTCTAACTTTAGAGCAACGCTTTAACTACTGACCGTTCGTATTCCAGGCGTGAGATTATGTGACAATTCTTATTCCTGCCCAACTGTCGGTGGTCAGTTGTAGTGCTATAGTTAGTTCCGATCTTAGATCGTGTACTCTGAATATAGCCATTAAGCTAATTCTTGATGCCATTATAAAACTAGAGTCGTAGAGCCCCGACGGTTTGTGTGCATGCGCGTAATTGGAAATCAAATGTAATATTTTACTATTAATATTATTTTATTATTATCAGTGATTCACGTATGCGCAGTAATAACCAATGCTCTAGCTTTTTCAGTCATTTTGGCATCAAATCTAATACACGGGTATATACGGGTATGGCTACATCCATAGTGCATGACCTAAGGTTCCGATGAGTTGTCTATAATTTCTGGTGAGCCGAGGTAAATGTATGTTTTGGTGGTCCTCGAAAGATCCGTTTTCGTTGGGGCGTACGACCGTAGTTATATGACATGGGTAATTCACACCGTTGTTACCGTTTGTAACACCGTGTTATACGACGAATAGAGTTATTGACAACAGAAATGTTTTAAATTAAAAAGTAAAGTATTATGTTACCTAAACAATTAATGATGAAATCATTAAATTTCGATAAATTTTATCGAAGAAGTTGTATTTTTTATTTAATTAAATTATTTGAATAGTCTTATGCAATTTAAAAATTGAGTAAAAAAAGATTAAAGTAATAATTTATTTCTAACACATATTCAGAGTTATTGTGTCGATTTTGTGGTTTTTTTTAACACAGTATGAAGTTTGATGGTTTGTAACTTATTATCATAATAATAATATATTTATGCAACTTATTATTGTGTTTTTTTGTGCTTATTGCTCCTTCATCATTGTTCCCCTGCTCATTCAGCTGTTATCAGCAATTCATTTCAAAATGTTGACACTGGAGATAGTTTTTTTTTCTTGTACTATACATAAAATAATATTTTGATAAGGACTGTGATTTATATTTGATGCGTGAATGTACTCGGGAAACGGAAATATCAATGTTATATGACAATAATCAATAGACTCGTCTTATAGTTAGGATGACGATGACGACTTGTGTTCAATGTAAATTGACAATAATCTCGTTGTTTAAATCGAAATATAAATGTGAATTGGTCATTTGGAAATGTAAATATGTCATATTTTTTTCTTTGATAAACTTCATAAGAGTAAATAAATTACAAATGTTTTGAACAATATTGTTTTTTTTATTACATACTTATTACTTAAGTACTTATTTATTGATGTCAACTATTTGAAAATAATTGCATTATCTGGTTTAAATGTTTTTTTTTGCAAACTTATATTTTAATTCTTGAAATATAATTAGATAAGTACTAATATATGACGTTGTGAAAATCGACTTTTTTGCATAGGTCAATCATTAATCTTTGTGTATATTGAATAACAATATTATTTATGTTATGATAGTTCGTTATACATTTGCAGACTGCATACAAAAATTCATCATGTTTATTTATATAAGTTTGTAATATTTTTGAAAATATGTTATATAATGTATTGCTCTTTTATTTTAATTTGTATTATTTTTACAACATACAAAAAAAAAAAAAACAAATTAATTATACACACTAGAAACAGTAAGTTTAAATTTTTCATTCATTTATTTTTTGATTAATTCAATAGAGAGGCAAGAAATACTTAAAAATAACTAAACAAGTTTGCAATACATTTGATTGATTAATGAAATGTGTATTGAATAAAATTTTACATGATATGAAGTGTGAAGGTCAACGGTGCTAATATTAAATTTATTATAATATTTCAAACTCAATTTACTCGATGTTAGTTATATAAGGTTATACAGTTTTGAATTTATTAATTAAACTTATATATCGTTGATAGCCAAATAAGAAAAATGTCTATATCACTATATCTCTAATGTCTATATCTATATTTTAAGTTAATTATAAGTAGTTTAATTACCTATTTATATATTTAAATGTATTATATTATAAACATACGCGTTGACGACTGATAATGATAACTATTAAACATCCACAATAAAGAGTATGATGGCCACTGAGGGTTGTTGAATTTTTTAATATGTTAGGATTAATCTTTGAAAACAATGTATAATAACGCATTTTCAAAATAAGATTTTGATTAATACTAGAGAAAATTTACTCAATACATACTCGTTTGCTTAAATGATTTGATTTCTTCAAAACATACCTTTAGTTTTAACACATGTCAATTCTAATTAAATTCTAATCAATCTATAATATATATTCATACATTATGGTACTTTTTAAACATATAGTTTTTTTTTTAACATTTTTCACAAAAACAGAACTATACATTACATGTGGAAATATTTTGAAGCGAAGGGATTGCGGTCGCTACGGTATTTTTACAAAATCCCTTTTAAAATAGAAAAAAATATTCAAGATGACACCCAAAACTACGTGATGATTTATTAGAACTATCAAATTACGTATAACAATACATAACTACGTGTAGGGTTATAAAGAGAGATACATGTTAAAGTGTCTAACAACCGGATTCTGTAATTTTTTTTGGTATTTTTTATTTTTAACTAAATAATTCACAAAGTTGGCAAATTTATTTTAATAGTCTGAAAGTAAAAACTTGTAAACACTGTAATTATTTAAAAGTTAGTAATGAATCTTTTTTATTACATTTGGTGTTAAATGGTTGAGAAACGATGCCATGTGTTGTTTTATAAATTACAATGGTAGTTATAATAAACAAATTAATTTTACTTATATGATATGTATCATAATATTTAAACTATTTGAAATTGTATGAACATTTTTAAACTTTAGAATTAGAATGATGGTGTATATTAAATATATATATATATATATTTTAAAGTTATTCTTTTGAAAATAAACGTCACGTTATTCGATTAACAATACAGAAAACATATTTTTTTTTTCAAAATCGTTTCCCGCGATGATTCATCATTGTTGTTGAAATGTTATTCAAGTGAATCACCTATTTCTTCAGTGGTCCATACAATTGTGCTGTATCTCATCTAACAGCTTTTTTGAAATAAAGTTGGGGATAGCAAAAAATAAAATATTTACCTTGTATTTTATGTTTGAATCTTTAGTTTCATATAATTAGAAATAAATAACAAATACAAATATCTTTTCGAAATAATATATTTTAAAATGGTATAAGGTAAAATTAAATGTTGTATTATGATATTTGTGATATCATATTAAAACATAAATTAAAATAAATAGTTTATTAATATAATAAAGTAATTTTAATGGTTTAAACATTAACAATTTAAATGAATGTTTTATGAATTCATCACTGTTAGGCATATTATTATTTTTGTAGCCCACGTAACATTACGTTTATTAATATGAACATTTTCTTTAATCACATACAAGCCATTTTGATAAAATGTTAATTCATAGATTATAATAATCCTTGTAAAGAACTTTGACACTAAGATTAAAAGCAACTTTATAAAACCCATTATTCATATTTTCATCATAAGCTCAACACCAATCTATCATTAAAACTAACGACCTCCGACGAATTAAAACAAAAAAAAAAAAGCAATAGTTATTATTTGTTTTAACTTATTGGCTATTATCATATTATTATGAAATTATATAAATAATTAATATCATGTATTCAAATCTCTACTACAAACCGAATTTAAAGTTAAAGATTCCTTCAAAATCAAAAAGAGTGACATTTTTTCAAACTCTTACAATACTGAATACTTATCTAAAAGCACATATTTTGGAAAAAATGTTATAAAATTACTAAGTACATTTTATGATATTATTGGTATTTAAGTAATTTAGTTTACTATTAATATTACAGTTTGTCTTTTTAATTTATTAGTTACAGTATGAAATACTTATCAGAAATTTTGTTTTAAATTTACAATCTTTAGATATGGAAATTAAAAATGCATTACATTTTTAAATTCAAAACTTGCAAAATTTTGTGATTTTAATGATTTTTATTAAAATATAAACTTTAAATAGTTATATTAAAAAAATCGTATTTATATATCTTAAATATTTTTATACTGCTATTTAAAAAAACTTATAAGAAACCTTGAATTAAATGTACAAACAAACATTTTTTTTTATGGACAATAATTAAAATAAATTTAATAATAATTGAAAATTTCTCAAAAATAGCTAATAATAGCTCAAAAAGTGTCGAAAATATTTTGAAAATGTTATGGTTTATAGAAAATAAAAGATTCGGCGTAAAAATCATTTATGTATCAACAGATTTTTTTTTGACTACTGTGTATTTTCAATTTTAACCTCTTTAAGGCATCAACTTGATTCACATTCCCACCAGAATAGTTACTGAAGTTAAAAATCGATATTTTATTTTGACAACTCAACTTGTAAATAGATACACAAAAAAATATATCATTGTAAAATCAATACATTCATCGCTCCACACAAAATATAATATTAATATTTATCAGTACATAAGATTTCCTAAATTATGTTTTTAATAAGATCACTCTGATAAGTTCAGTTAATAAATAATATAAAAAATATCTAGTCATTGGTGTATTATGTTTAGTGTGAAAAAGCACATTATAATTTTATAACTTTCAATTATTTTTTAATTTCAGACATTTATTAAATGCCATAGGCATTTATCGTCCAAGTTTATTATCATAATAAATTATACTTCTAGTATAAAGTTCAAACGAATTACGGGGATTGATGAAAAAATAAATATAATTCCATTTTTTCTTTGAATTTTTAGTTTTACAATTCTGAGGACTGAATATTTATTGAGCTAATAATCAATTAATAAAATAAATAATATATCATTAACATAATAACTTCACTTTATACATAGTACATTATGAACTCATATTGTGTCACTGAAAATAATTAAATAATCGTTGCAATTAATTTATTACTAAATTGTCAAACAATTAAATTCCTTAATACATTACTCACCAGGATATAGGTTCAATATCAAATCTTATGTTATTAATTTTAAAGGTACAACGTAACGTTAAGGTATTATATCCATTTTCGATATTTCGAAAGAATAACGATAAAGTTATTTTAATTAAAAAAAATTCACTGCGTCGTTAGATAAAACCATGTTCAAAGCTTAAGTGCACACATCCCTCGTGTTTCCCTCTCCGTTGGTGTCCTAATAAATTATTTTTAATTGGCCCGATAAGGTTGGTTAAAAAACAACCGAAAGGTTTCTCTTTTTTTTATTAACAAAAAAATATTGACCCTAAATCCTTTGCGATGAAACGGGTTTTTAAAAACTAAAAACCAAAACCATATCTACCACAAGCCGCGAGGTGGAGATAAAATTCGCTTTGATGGACGTAACTGAGTCCCATTGTGGTTTGCAGAGGTATCGCCTTTGTCCAGACGAGCACGAGAGACGAAGGAGTCCAAACACAAACTAAAACGCCTAAACGGTCGGTGGCAAATACTAGTTACGACCTTCTCCATTGTTCAACCGTTCTACAGATTCCATCGATGGCGGTTTATGGGCGGGTCATAATATAATAATATCCGCCAAGTTTTCCCCGTTCACCGTATTCGGATTCAAAGTATTAATTCATTGCATACCACTGCGACATTGTCTCCCGGTATCTCCGGACCGCCCATCCCGTCATCGTCCGTGCTCTCTTTACGATTACGTGTCAACCCTTAAAATTAATTACATTTTAAACGTTGGATGATGGAACGAGAGTTTGCCGAATAACCTCGGGCGAAGATAAAGTCACAGACACATCACTCGCGGACCTGTTAATGAACACCCTCCAGGATTTTTGTTTTCGGAGTTATAAGTTATTAATGAACATTTTGGAAAATATAAATTTCAAAAAAATAAAAACTAAAAGAGTATTACGATTTCAGCATCCAAACGCTTTTAATCAACTATACGCGTCACGCCGTGGGGTCCGAGGTCGGATAGGTCGTTTGTCTTCTGCCGGGCTGCATAACACAGTGGGTGTATAGGTTCTACACTTCAGCCCGGTGATTTAGCTACACCCTTGGAATGTAAATCCCTATAAAAATAGGTACATGTAAATATTATACGAAAATAAATAATGTAAAATTTGTACCCCTTTAAATTCTAGTCCATTAATCCAAATGTTGTCTTGGGGTGTTTTGAAAAATAATGGCTTTGCGAACATCTACTTTAGCCAAATGTGTAATCAATTCGTTCACGTTCAAAATATTTAAAATACCATTTGTTTTATACTATCCAAACATAATTGTGATTCCATTTGAAATACATCAGGCATTAAAAAATATTTAATTAATTGTTGTTGATTTGAAAACGACTGTAAAATGTAAGATAGGTGACTAATTGTTTTGAAAACAAACAGCTCGATTATCTTAATCGTAAAAAACTATTTACAGTACACATAATATTCAGATAGCTAGATAGATCAATGCAATATTTATAAGGTAAAAAAAATAATCATTTAAATATTATCGTTGATACAAATTATAAAGTGTTGGTTAAGATTCGTAGAATTATTGATTGAATAAAAACTTACCTGATGTAATAATATTAATAAGACGTCGTATCCACTTGTGTCGTCTCCGTTTTACTAACGCATAGCATTGGATATTATAAAATAATCATAATTTGCTTCAATACTAAAATACCAATGAGACTTACATGGAGCCATGAATTATATAATTACTTTTAGAATTGATAAAATAATACTATAAAAAAAATAAAATTGAATAAATTGTAAAATGTCATCTTCTGAACTTAAAATTGACTATGTTATGCTATAGCAAAGACGGAGATAACACAACGTGCGGGTACGCCATCCTATTATGCTACAAAGTGGTCTAAAGACTATTTAAAACATTTTGTAATTATCAATTAGGATATCCAATCTATAATTTTGAACGTTTCCGATATTGGTTTAAACTAAATTTAGGGAAGCTGAACTACAATATTTTTAAAGAGTTACTTAAATACACACAGGCGAAATGGTTTAGAATAGTTATTAAAATACTCATAAACCATATAGGTAATCTAATGATCACAAATGTTTTATTTTGTTTGTCTTGATCTAAACATAGTAAAAGTATTATTATGGCACATAACTATATGGTTGGTGGTAAATACTTAAAGTATATGTCGTAGAAAAACCAATTATTGTTTAGTCCACAGATGAGTGCCATTTTGATTAAATAGGTAATATTATTCGAATATAAAATTTAAAAAATTAAGTATATTTTATTTGATATTATATCGTAGCTAACGTATAAGATTTAGTATATTGTTGTATCGTGTATAACTTTTCAAGCTGGTTCTAGATCTATTTACCTACTAATATGTTGAATGTACCAGGAGATTCATTTAACGTAAAACATTCGTTATTTCAAAAAACAGTTAATTTTTTAGAAAGGATTTTTTTTTTATAATTATTTTAATCACCACACAAAAACATTTTTGAAAAATTATGATTTTAACTATCTTTTGTTACCGTTATAAATTTTTTTTTAAGTTTTACTTTTTCCAAAGACAATACATTTTTAATTTCATATTCTGAACTTGCTATATACCTGGCGATACATAACTTTTATGACTATTAATAAATCAGCAATGACCTCGAGGCAGTGGCGTATTTTGTATGCTTTTTTTTTGGGGGGGGG